>FIZR01003647.1:0-52707 GCA_900060175.1 Ferrisia virgata
AGAAGAGAAAGGTTATTTGTGATAGTAAACATGGGGTTGTTTCATTTCATGTCTAAAATCCTTGTTAATAGAGCAATGTCGAGGTGTTTTTTTTTTTTTTTTTTTTTTGTCACACGCGAAGCTCGTAGCTGATTTTTTTTGTCGAATGGTGAAACGCGAATATAATAAAAAATATACCGCAAAAGGCAAAACATTGGTTGCCGCTGTCATAGAACGTCATTCTTTCGATGTCATTAACGAGATATTCGCAACGTAAATATTACCTAAAATATCGCCTCGAGGTATATATAATGTTTTGCTGATCTAATATTACGCGATGAAAGAGAGAGAGAAAAAAACAGAAAAAAGAAGAGTTTTTCGTTTTTATTTTTTTTTCTTCACATTTTCACGCTATCTTTTCGAGTCTGTTTATTATCTAAGCAGGGGTTTCGTTTACGTCGTTCTTGTCGAATTTGATTTGAATATCATATAAACTTACTATAGGCCTGTATATGATTATACGAGTCTTATTTCTCGATAGTGTAACACGAAGAGAAAGTGTCGTAGAAAAGGTGTCTGGGTCTTGTCGGGAAGATAGTAAACTGAGGCCCATTTCATGTCAAAACAACGCAAAAAGTAATGTGGAATTTTTCTATTTTATTCAAAAAATTTTTTCGAGTTCCACTCGATGGGCTAGTGAAGGAATCGCCTGTCAGTGGTATATGGGGCACTTGAGCACAAGACCGTACTCAAGTGCCCTACCCGAGTCACTGTTGCGAGACTTCTCGCTCGCTCGCTCATTGAAAAAATCAAAATTATATTGATTTAGAAATTATGTACAGAATTAAAATTTTAATAATTTAGGTTTAATGTATCGCGGATGAGATTGAATCAGCGATTTAATGGGGGCTCTAGATTGAGTATAAGGCGTATTCGTATATGCAGGGTCGAAATCCAAAGGGTCTAAAGTTGATTCCTTCAGTATGGTGGTAATCAAACTGAAAGAGAAAAATATGAAGAACAAAAGTGTTAAAATTGGCAAGAAAATGGGTAAGGTGCGAAGAAAGTCCTGACAAACTCACCTGAAATCCCTATCATGAGAAAGCCTTTGAGGTGCGCCGCCTTCCAAAGAGTTGTCCGACTGCTGGATATTATCATCTGGTAGAGATATGATCCAATGAAGGGTCAACTTTACTACAATCGCGTATACATAGCGAAGTCAATCAAATACTTTATATATACACACTGAAAACACTGAAAACTGAGTGCGTTGAACAGAAGTGATAAACAGCAGAATACTGAAATATGCATACAGAAAAAGAAACTTCTAAGATTATCTCAAACCCTACCTCATTCTTACACCCCTCTACTCGTAGCAAATCTAGCCAACGGAAATACAGAACATCACCTGTTGGAAGTACCCGAACATGATCCATTTTCAGCTGACAAAAGCTTCCACTAAATGAAAACGAATTTGTCGTTGTAGTTGAGGTTTTTGTTACAAGAAGTTACATTTATCTATACTGGATGTTTTGTCTTGATAAAAGCTCCTTATACCGCAAGCAATGCAATTCAAATTGAACTCATGTAGAATGATTTGCATATCCTAAGAAACTTCTAAGATTATCTCAAACCCTACCTCAGTCTTACACCCCTCTACTCGTAGCAAATCTAGCCAACGGAAATGCAGAACATCACCTGTTGGAAGTACCCGAACATGATCCATTTTCAGCTGACAAAAGCTTCCACTAAATGAAAACGAATTTGTCGTTGTAGTTGAGGTTTTTGTTACAAGAAGTTACATTCATCTATACTGGATGTTTTGTCTTGATAAAAGCTCCTTATACCGCAAGCAATGCAATTCAAATTGAACTCATGTAGAATGATTTGCATATCCTAAGAAACTTCTAAGATTATCTCAAACCCTACCTCATTTTTACACCCCTCTACTCGTAGCAAATCTAGCCAATGGAAATACAGAACATCACCTGTTAGAAGTACTCGAACATGATCCATTTTCAGCTGGCAAAAGCTTCCACTAAATGAAAACGAATTTGTTGTTGTAGTTGAGGTTTTTGTTACAAGAAGTTACATTTATCTATACTGGATGTTTTGTCTTGATAAAAGCTCCTTATACCGCAAGCAATGCAATTCAAATTGCTCTCATGTAGAATGATTTGCATATCCTAGCTGTTACAGGGGTAAGTTATACATACCTGAGATTTTGTTTTTCAAAGAATCTGAAACAAAATACAGGTGTCCAAAGAAAAGCACCCTTAATAGATTACAATTACTCGAAAGTACCCATGAAAAAGTAACCATTGTTCAAACTGTCTAGCCTTATTCAGACTGCATCGTCCATTACCTGCCGAGTGGTGCGAACAAAGATGACCATTATACTCGGTAAATCTCACCATGAAAGTACATATCACGAAGCGATGCTTTTTATTTCTGTATTTATATGGACAAAATACAAAATGAATAAATCATTGGATTTTGTTTCCATATTAGCTATCAATTTATATAAGTTTTAGAGGTACCTAGTATCACTACCTACGTACACATCAAAGAGATTCTTCAATATGTTGCGCATCGATGATAAGGAATCCAATTTATATGTATGAACAAAAAAATAAATATATGTACGTATTACTTACTCTCACATAATATGGGTCGGCGATCGTTGAAATAAACGATAGCACGTTCCGCGTTATTTCTTCTAATGCTTGTACATAGAGAGCTACGTACTCGTTTCTGGTATAATGGCGAATTCTGCGAGTATTATTGATACTTTACGGTAGAATATATACGCTGAGAGAGAACCTAGTTCTGTAAAAAAGCTCGTTATTACCTCGCAAATAGCTCACCTGTATTGATACTTTAGTTGGTGTAAACGTCTTCGGGGAAATCTCCATTTTTAACTTCATTAAAATACGACCCGATGATGTTATAGGTATAATCGCATATTTGCAAATTCAAAAAGCTGTAGAACCCCATCTCAGTAATTTTTTTTTCACGATATGATGCCAATTAAGTAGATTTAAAATGAAATACCGTACCGATTGCAGCGTATATTGAAAAATATACTCGTCGAGATAATTTGAGAAATTGGTTAATTTTTATACAGCAATTAGTCTTTCCAACGATTCCAGAAAATTATCCATTGAATGAATTGAATTGATTTCAGTAGCGGTAGAAAAAAAGAGAGAGGAACGATGTTGAATAAGGAAATTCAACACATTTAGGTACCAATGATTCGAATCATTTGATATACTGTAAGCACATTGAATCGAATTGAATCGAATCGAATCAAACTAAATCGTACCTGAAAGTGACGTTTATTCTACGAACTCGAATCGTGAAAAAATAATAAACAGTTTTTGTAGTTTTGATTTCGACTATTCTTTTCGTCGACCATTGTCAAGTTTTTCATAAAAGTTGGTGTTTTCCAGCCAGCTTTATGGCTACTGTTTATTTGTAATAAACATTTGGAATAATGGTTTCATTTTTTTTTTTTTTTTTTTTTCGTTGTTGTTGATTTTTCGCTTTCTCTGCGTTGTCGTCTTGTTTGGTTATATGTTTATATACTTGGTATAGAATGCGGTGTAGAAAATGGTGTTTTTCGTTGATTGTACGAAATTTTCTTCATTTTTTACGTGGCTTTTTCGGTAAATGCGAAAAGTTTCTTTTACACGAACGACTACCTACTTATATATATATATTTTTTTTGATACACAAATTGTCAACGAGTAGGTTATTTTCGTAGTGGTAATTTCAAAAAAGCAAAAAAAAAAAAAATCCAAAATAAATGAAATTTTGGCCAAAGCACGTAGAAAGTTCTTTTAGAGTTGGTTTTGAATTTGCGACGTGTATGCATGTATTTCCTCCCTACTATTGCGTCCTATCTCTGTCATCGTTCGAAGCTTTGTATTTCGCTTTTTGATTTTGGTCGTGGAGTGTACAGGGAGGGGGGTAGGGGAGATGTCTGGGAAACTGAAAATATTGTATTTAGATGGTACCTGTATATACAAGGCAAAGCTTTCGTGTCCAACCGAGCGAACGATTCTGGCAAACAAACCAATTTATCGATTCATTTGTTCGCTAGAATTTCATCGTATATGAACGATTCGCACCGTAAGGATAAAGTGAACGTTTTATAATTTCATTAACCAAACTGAACAGATTTCTGTCCAATGGGGCGAGTATTACGTAAGCTGTTGGCAATATATGCAACGTGTAGGATTTTCGTTTTGCATTGCGCGAGAATTCGAGTTGAAAATGAAGAGTATATTCGTACTGCTAAGCGAATTTTCCGCTAGGTAAACTCTTCTGCTGGGTTGTGTGCATGAGAATTGGTTAAAAAGTATTGGAAATGCAACTTTCCTAATATTGCCTATTGTGTAAAAATTTTGAATATTTGGCGTAAAACTTCTTCGTTCATTGCTGGTGTAATTTTGACTCGCTAACCAATAGTTGGAAAATTTCAAGTGAGGTAATAAAATATACGTATGTATTTTGACCCCTGGTTTGAAATTTGGTGTAAGAGGCTAATACCACTTTTGCACAGCTAGGTAAATCCTAGCCAAGGACATCCTGTTGGTGTTTGGTCATTTGGGAGTACTGTAAATCTACATAGATTAACTTTCAACTCTAACTTCATGTTGTGAGAAAAATATATGCAGAGAAGACCTACGGAAGGTCATTATCAGTAGGAGTGACAAGAGGGAAACTCATAGACGAATACGCAGTGGAAGGCCTAAATTGCCGATGTTAATACGAGTAATTACTGTGGAATAGCGGAATATAGAATTATTTTGTATTTTTAATCAATTCTACATTTGTTTAGGCCCAGAGAGAGGGGCTGAGAACTAACACGAATCAACGAACTATGAATGAAGTTTAAGGGAGGGATTGGTAAGAATGGCACATCTTTATCTTTTTCAAACGTGCTTCTGAACAACACTGGCGGGTAACAGTCTCCACAGTAACCTGGTCATTTATTGATTTATAAACAATCGGAAATTTGCAAGTGATTACACAAAACAAAATGAATAACTTTTTTTGTACTTTGGATTGCACAAAATGTACCTGAATTAAAACGAATACAGCTTGTATGATGAAAGTGGAAAATTTTTCATCACTAATAAAAACAACCAAGATGGGATTTATCGCCCTTTAAATTGAGAAAAAGATACATTAGAAATTCAGAATAGATTTGTATGTAATTTACAGAAAACATTTCTTTGAATTTTTTCCTATGAACAATGGGTCGTAATATAATTAAGATTTTCATATGATCGAGAGTCAAAAAAAAAAAACCAAATACCTTCATTATATCATGATTCGTTGAGCTTAGAAAAAGATTGAAGGATACATTATATAATCTAAAAAAAATATTCCATTTTGATACTGATCCTTCAGCTCTTGCCAATGTTGAGAATTTAAGAAGTGTCTGCTGTTAAATACTTACACTATTCCAATTAATTTGAAATCTAATAGTAATAGATATCAATATTTTTATCACAGGAGAATAATGCTGAGAATCTAAATGACTAAAAAAAGAAAACAAATACGAAATTAAATATGATTTGTGAAATCATCAAAACAATTTATTAATTTATTGTATCCTCATCTTTCAAAGATTCTGGGTTATCAACGGTCCCTTCATATTCTTCTTTTGTTGGGAAAGTTTCTGAAATGTACGACATCAAAAGAACGTTGAACATCAAACACATAACCAAATATATCATGAAACTGGTGAAAAGCCTACAGTGTTGCCGTCATACTGAAACTACACTCTTTCTTCTTCAATACTTGGTAACAGTCTTTTGAAGTTTCGAGGTTTTCATACAACTTCTACCCTCTCGGTATTCAAATTTCAGAGATCAATCGACGTTTCTTTGCGAGGATCAACTATCTCTGGCAAAAAATAGTTGAAATAAAATTTTTTGTCCCTTTGATAAATTTATGGGGTTTAAATGCAAGAAACAATAAATAGTAATGGACTCAACATTACGATTAATCTACGATACAAGTAAAGATAAATAAATGTTGCACACAGCAAAAAAAAATTAAATTAAGCAGGTACAAAAAGAAAGGCTTCTTTGGTCATCAGATTCATCTGTATCCCTATCATTGAACTAAAATGGCCTGGGTTATTTTCTCAATAATATAATTGTTTATGTATTTGATTTCTTTTTGTCGTCCTTTCTTTGTTTGGCAATTGTATACCCAAGTGTTATTTTGAATTTGTTTCAAATATTGATTATATACTTCAATTCCGAAAAAATGTGCAGCATGTTCGATGAATGGTTTTTATTTTGGATACCGCTTGGTAAACATTTTCTGAATTGAAATTCTTTTGAATTTTTTATTTACATGATAGTGTGGTATAGAGCTGCTTCTAATATAATCTGTCTAGGTATTAATTTTTTTTTTCTTAATACCTATTCACGAAGATGTATTAGGCAATATCAACTTTGAAATATCTAATCAAAGATCGAACTTTATTAGTTTTGTCTTCTGGTTCAGGTTCCTCTCCAAATAGGGAATACATCAATTCTGTTTCTGTGTATCTGCCTGACAAGGTTATGCAGTGTTGGAGTTTCTTGCTCTTGCATTTTTAACGAGTGAGGAGGAAGTCTATAATAACATTTGGAATAACTATAACACCAATTTATTTGCAAAAAATATTTATACACTAACAAAAAAAAAATTGCATTGAAAAATAAAATGATAAGACTATTTACGGTTCTACAAAATAATACAGTCTGACTAAGAATTTGACTTCTAGTTGCTGTTTCAAAAAGTGGATTGCGTGTTGATGATGTTTTATAATTTTTTGATATTCAGCATGGAACATCACGTACTTTCGAGAAAAAAATTGGTAAATTTTGTAAATTTCACATTTTTTTTCTCCACTGAGAAGCAATCTTTAGGGTATCTGCTTAAATCATTTAGTGGGAGTGTATTGCTACTCATTTTAAAGATCAAAAAGAAAAAAAAGTGAAATCCAACGTATACAGCAAATAAGTATACTTCAAAGAAAGTACCACCACGTTGACTTTATTTGCACCGCTAGAGCCCATTTGATGGGCGTATTTTTGCGACGAAACGATGAAGTCCTCTTAAGCAATGTATCGATAAGAATATAAGTACGTATGGTTTTTTTTCACTCTTCACACATTTTATCCCCGTGAGAGCTTTTTCGATACTAAATAAAAGTAGCCTGTTGTTATCAAAACGTTGTCTGTGCACTTTAATCGTACTGGTGGGGTGTTTCTCAGTAATTCTACATGTAAGAGGATTTTTCGCGGATAAATGTATATACCCACTTGGTAATTTTTTTATACTTTTGCAAGTGTGGGTGAAAAAAATAAATATATTGACTTATGTAGTATGAAAACGGTATCCATATCATCGTACAATTATTATGGATGCTCGTGTGTGTTTTTTTTTTTTGCATATTTAATTTAGATATCGTTTCTAGAACCTTGTATATTTCAAGTTCCCCTATGAAATAACTGAAACTGTGAATCTGATTTCACTTTTTTTCAAAAATATTGAATAATTGATTTTGGCACGAGTGTTTTTTAAAGTGGGGCCGGATTGATAATCCTTTCAGTATTAGTGGTCTTGATCTCTTGGTGTTTTATATAGAATTTAAAATGACACTTCAAACAGTATTTAATTAGATGCCAACACACTGATAAGAATTTTTCCTCTTAAGGATGTATAACTTTAAGATATTTTTTTACTTATCAGATGTTGACTTGAATTAAATTAAAATTGTCCTTGCATTCCGCAAACCATCAATCACTTAGTTTCAGCACACTACATAATGTAAAAATAACATGACTAATATTATTTATAACCCTCTAAATCTAAATTCAGAACATAACCCCTGTAACTTATAAATTTATAGATCTAATAAATTTCAATAATTGTTAAATGTATCACTCAAATACGCATCAATACACGTAACTAAAATAATATATAAGGAAACCGATCCGGTATGTAGATCCGAGCTCAAGAGTTATAGATTTAATGGTTAGATAGTTTAGTTCATTACAAGTGAAGTTTAAATAGTTCGGTTGTACGAAAGTGTATTTTCTATTAAATTTGTGAAGTAATAAGTTCGTGTAGTTGAATACATTTTTCTGAAATCTTATCTTTTCGTTTATATTGAATACCCTGGAGAGCTCATCACACTATAGAGTGTGCCAGCTCTTCAAAATACCTATTTGAAAAAGTTCTGGGAGTGTAAAATACTCCTAAATACATTAGATAATTTTTTCAAGTCGATAACGCATGGCTATGCATTGCTTATCTACCATAGCCTTTATTGTTATTTTTCCACATTTCCGAATAATGTTAAATTATCTTCGTGGAAATTTAGATCATCGTTGGAAAAGAATGAAAAATTGAGCCAACGCTTTTTCAACCTCCCCGACCCTTTTCCTCGTATCTTTACTGCTTCAATATTCTGCTTTTTCTTTTTCTTTTTTTTAATATCGTATTCGACATTTTATTCCCTAGTTTCTTGAAGGAACATTTTCTACTTCTTGTCTAAAGATTCTGAAATGCTATTTTCAGTCTGGTATTCTACTTGTCATATTGTCGATGAAAACCAGGCTACTACGGTCTGTCGGTCTATCACGAATGATGGGACGGATATCAACAACAGACGCGGACTGGCCTAAAAATTCTTACCTGGAAGTGAATCAAACTAGGGTCTGCAGAAATATTAGGAGCGCCAGCTACCACACCCATCAATTAAAATTTTGTGTAGAAATTTTACATTCATGTTCGTTGCGTTTGTGAAATTGCATAAAAATGAAACAAATATCAAATAAAAATATACGCTTGTTCGAGCGAAGCTAGGGGGCAAAATTTTGAAAAAACTGGGGTTTTTAGCCCTATAATTTTTTTTTGGAAGTTCAAATTCATGTTAGTAAGTTCTTGTGATAGGCATACTTTTTCTTTTTTTTCCTCTATTATTTTTTTGTCAACTTTTTACAATTTACAAGTTTTTTTACGAACTTTCACAGTTGACCGGCGGGGGTGATGCCTCCCTTCCCCCCCACCGTGGTGACTTTCCTGCATAAAGCGGTTTTAGTTTTTAAAAATAAAGAAATGAGTAAGAAGCAAGCATACTCGAGCGAAGCGAGGTTGAAAATTTTTAGAAATACCAAGGTTAAAAGACTGATGGTTCAAAAAAAATGACATGAAATTCTTTTACTGGTTTTTACTTGCTTGAATGAATTTTCACGTTGGAAAAAATGGCTACAAACAGTGTTAAAAATATGAGCAAAGGCAGTTGAGTGAAAATTCTAGAATAAAGGCTTTCCTATGATAAGATGGTGAAATCCGCCCCGTAACCGATAGGATGAAACTCACCTAAAATGTTAGTTTTGATATAAAAATCACCAGAAAATTGTTTTTGGCCTGTTCCCATCACCCCAACATGAGTTACAGGGGGGGGGGTGAAGTGAATAACTTATTGGAAAAAGAAAATGATTTAGAATCTGCGGCGAGTAAAAAAAACTCAATCCCTTCATCTATATTTGAACCTTCAAAATGATTCATGGTGTAGCGCGTTCGCGTAGAGTTCACTTCCACGCGCAGCTCGTGGAAAAAATGAAAACTCGCTCAAAGGTTGTGTTTCATCTAACTCAATTACATCGCAATGCATAATCATCATATCCGTTTAACATTCAAGAATCGAAAATTGCCATTTTCATACGTTTTTAAGTATGTTTGCACAAAATTTCAATTTTTACCGAAATATTGACCTTCGAAGGTCAAAACGTGGCAAAAAAAAGCAACAAAAAACGCTTTTTAATGAGTTTTTGATTTTTTTTCAACACGTTGCATCCCTCTTTGGGCACCTCAAAGAAATACATGTTATACTTGAGGATATGACTGAACTTTAAAAAATAATTCCAGCCGTAGCTGCCCCAAAAAATTTCAAAATTTTCAACTCCCCGCGCCATCTTATCTCTCTAAATATTCGAAAAAATTGAAGAAATTCACACATAAACGCCTACTTGATAAGTATTTTGTGTAAAATTATCTAACTTTTTGGACACCCCCTCCCCCTCCGCCCTCTTAGAGAAAGAAAATATTCAGATTGGTGTGGAGGAACAGCCCAAAAAAATTTTAGCTGTGGTTTTATGTCAAAACTAACATTTTGGGTGAATTTCATCCCGATCGATTGCAGTGCGAATTTCACCACCTTATTGTAGGAGAGCCCTTTGTAAAATGAAACTTCAAAAATTTAGGTACTTAAAACTTTTTTTGATTTTTGAAAATTCGAGCCCTAAGGGGACCTTTTTTCATATTTGCATATTGCTCGGACCATAACGATTGACTAGTTTTTTTTTTAAATATAATTTTTCCTTTAATTCGTTCTTTAAAAATTGATGCTTTTTGGTCAAATTCCCGCCAGGATTTTTCCGTATCCCGTGAGCCAGGCTAAGTCTGAACCAACAACATCAGTTTTGGGATCGTAAAAGACCATTACGACTATTTTTGGCCATGTCGAATGTTCATTTTCAGCTCCCTCCCCCCTCCCGAACTGAAAATTATTTGCACAGATCGATACCGACCAAAATTGATCAAATTTGGTAAATTGGCCTCGATTGGGTACAAATTTTATATTCTGGAATGGGATTGACCTTAGGTCAAAATTCAGTAATGCCCAAATTTGAGAAAGGATGTACTGAGGGGCTAAAATTGCATAGAATGTTCCTTTTGAGTCAATGGATAGGCGATCTAAAGTTATATGACATATCTAAAAATCCACCTCTTAGGTCAATTAAGAAGGAAAATACGAAGATTTTCCCTCTTTTTGACCTTGAAAAAAGGCTGTCCCTCCCCTGTCTCACTCCAAATTTAGCTAGGAAATTGAAAATTGGTATGTTGTACCTTTTCGGGGTTTCGACTTTTCACACCCATTGCGTCCCCTTACCACTCAGAAATGTGATTTTTTGAGCGATTTTTTTTTAATTTTTTTAGTTTGTTCCTCGCATACCTCCGTCCTAAATTGGACTAAGAAGTTGAAATTTGGTATGTAGATTTAGTGTAGCTTCCAGATACACTGCAGGGGGGGAGGGCTCGACTTTTCAGCCTCATTGAACCCCCTCACAGCACCGAAATGTGGTTTTTTGGGCGTGTTTTCTTGTATTTTGAGTTCGTTCCTCGCATAATTGCACTCTAAATTGAGTTAGGAAGTTGAAATTTGGTATGTAGATTTAGTATAGGTCTTGGATGTGCTTCCTGAGGGGTTTCGACTTTTCTATCTCATTGAACCCTTTCATAGCCCGAAAAAATGCAGTTTTCAGTCGATTTTTTGAATTGTTTGATTTTTTTTTTTTTTGCATAACTCCCCTCTGAAGTAAGCTGGAGAGTTGAAATTTGGTGTACAGATTTAGTATAGGTCATAGATGTACGTGGGAGAGGAGAGTTTGTTTAGCTACTCGCTACAATACATAACTGTACCCCTACCACTGTTCAAGAAATACATCCCAGATCGCTCCTTTTTTTTTATTCCATGAAAGGATAATTCGAATACCTCCTTGATTCGTGAAAATCGTGCTCGAAAAACGTCACAGGAAGATTTTTTTTGTTATGATTTTCTGTCGAATAGTTTGAGATGCCATCGATGATTTCAACTTTGAGCACTTTCTGTCAATGTAAAACCAAATAGAAAATTTCGAGTTCGGGAGAGGACAATATTAGAAAAATTCATCATTCGAAATTTACCTAATCGCATAATACTCGATATGAACCCACACACAAACACACAGGCACAGGCAACCCAAAAATGTAATATTAAATTTTACATTCTGCGTCGTTTACCATCGAATGAGTATGGTTTATGGTTAAAACGTGCTGCAGTAAAGATTATGTCGTAAAACGATTTGCTGCTGTAGAGGCGGCAATGACGGCCTTTGCAAGCGACTACATGTTACAGGCAATACCTACGTAATGTATGCCATTTATGAATGTAGGCGAATGGTATAAAAACAAACGTGCTTCAGGCAGCAGTAAGTTGAGAGTAGGCATATATGCGATTATTGCAGGGCCATACCGCTGAATTCGCGTCAATCGCGTTTTGTATTTATTTACTGCGAGGCAACCTATTGTAAATGTTGATAGTATGCCTGAGACTGCCAGTGTACCTGTGAAGAGAGAAGGTAAACAGCAGGAAATGTTGATTGTTTGATGTTGGTGTATTTTTTTTATGAAACTTTTACACGAACGTAATAACGGAAGCGTTAAATCGCATTGTGTGAATTTAAGGGTAAACTAACGCGATGCAATGGTAACTTACGAACGATCGAGGGAAAGACATTTTTATCGTACGAGCGGAGGTATATTTCGTAGGCTTAATTACACAACGTACCCAGCTTGCCTATGCCTATATTTGCGAGGATAAAAATCGTGAATTTTGGCCTGGTATGGCTTGCGGCTTGACGAGTAGTCTGTATCGGTGTCGTCGACGCACCTCGTTAACGAGAAAAAATGTTTATTTTTCGCGCCACCGATTTCGTCCATTATTAGACCCCGCAACGCTGTAAGGTATTTGTTAAGAGAACGTCACTCAACCGACGAGCTTTAATTAACACTCTGCAGTCGGTAGCAAATATGTACTTTGGTGTATCCTGAACTGATGCAATTTCATCGGCCTCCAGTGTTAGCCTCTGCAGTTTGGTTTTCAACAAAACTCAGTTTATAAGGTGCCTTTCTTTCTCCCCCTCCCCCCTCCCCGCCACACACCGGTATTAAATTGACAATACACGTGCATCCTTCGTACGTAGAGTTATGTATGTATATTTCAAGAGTCAATTTTTTGTGCACTTACGCCTCGTCTAATCAACTTCGGGTATTCTTTTTGTCTACAGTTGCACCTCAAGCTCCGAGGATCGAACATAATGCCACACCAGTGGTCCCCGATCATAATGTTACCGTAAAATCTGGAGATAAAGCTGTGTTAAAATGTATTAGCAGATATGGTAATCCACCAGCCAAGCTGAAATGGTATCTAGGTAAGTGTGTTACTAGAGTATAATTTTAAGCTTAATAGTGCACGAAGATGGAAAATTCTGCATGAAAATTCACTTCCGTTGTACTCAACTATGAACTTTCATATTTTTATGAAAAGTTACATTTGTCTCGCCCACATCCTTCTCTGAGTTGTATGCTTGATACATCCAAAAGGAAGATGTTTCAGATGTTTTTATTTAATTGTTATTAATATTAATATAATACCATATGATACGATATTTTATTTTCGCATCGTCCTATAAGTAAATGTTCAGGACTTCAATTTTGTCTCTTAAGCTAGGCTTCTTCCGCGAAATTTCAGTTCAGGCTTTAGAGCTGAACATTTCATATTTTGTTTTTATAGTCAATCGAAATCCATTCCGGCCATTTTCGGAAATGTTTGAAATAATTCCTTGCTGCAAAAATAAAAATCGATTACTCGGCTCGGTACCGATCAGAATCACTTAAATTTGAGCATTTCCTCGGATTTGGTGGCAGATTTAATATATTAAATTCTCAGACCACTCCCGATGAAAAACCGGTTTCACGTAAAATTCCAATAGTGGGTGGTAGAGTGAGGGGGGAAGAAGTAAAAAATTAGAACAGTCAAATTTTTGTTCGCTAATCGATAGAAAATCGAATGATGTACATGTCCTAAAACAGGTAGTTATCTTAGTTAGAAGTCTCAAGAACCGGTATTTTTTTTAATTCCAACTTTGAATTTTCTTTAGGTCAGTCAGACAGCCCTCTGAATAGTAGTTACTTGTCCGTACAATCACTGTTGCCATTTCCAATCTTCTACCTACAAACCATTCCCGTACAATTCTGAATTCAACCGTATTTTCTGTTATTTTTTATTGTATAGGTAGGGCAGCTCCTCTTCCAGACCCCCCCCACCCCACCACTACTTCAAATAGAGCTAGGGGGTTAAATTTTGTAGTTAGGTGGACTAGGTGTCCGGATAATCACTTTTGCTATTCAAGCAGCTCAGACCCTCTTCCCCACTCACCAAAGGATTCTGAATTTTGAATTAAATTCTATCTGTTTTCCATTCTAAGTATGATCTTAGAGTGAGACTTTTTTAAAGCTGCACTTGGAGTTTTGATGGCAAGTGGTACGTAGACGTACATGTTTTTATTCCGTGAACTAATAATGGTCATATTCTTTTTAGTTTTGATCTTGAGCTCTCATATTCGACTTGAAGCGCCTACAAAAGCACATAAAATTGTTGGAAAAATTTGAAACTTTAATTTCCTCTCGACAATTCATTCTTTCACGTAACATTTTTTCATGTATTCTACATAATTTGCTGCTGACATTGTTGTATTCTTAATTCAAATCCCAAAGGCAGTAAAAAGCAACACCCACTCTATCCCTAGAATATCCTTATTCTTCTTCTGTACAACTTTTGGTTATCTATCGATTGACTCAAAAACGAACAATTTCTGCAATTTTTCCCCTAGCACCGCCTTAGCACCGGTTCCAATTTTGCAAATGACTGAAGTTTTACCGAAGGTCATCCATACTTCATCCAATAAACTGCCAATGCCCGAGTCTGCTGGGTGAATTTTTAAGCGATCAATTTTAGTCTGTATCAGAATAACCGAAAAATTATAGTTGCGGTGGGGAGAGGAGAGAAATGAAAAAAATAGATATTTTACATGCACAAAAAAAATGAAAATAAAACGCATTACATGTGAAGTTTTTTCAGCCTGATTTTCGTGACATATTACAATCATAAGAATTGAAAAAAAAGCATCGCATTTCGTAATCAGCATCTATGATATGAAGGGTTCAATGGGGCTAAAAAGTCAAAACCCTCAGCAGACATATCTAGAATCCTTACTGCCTGCACATATCTAATTTCAACATCTTAGTCCAATTTGGAGGGCAATTATGCGAGGAACAAACTCAAAAAAATAAGAAAAAACGACCAAACAAACTTGGGGCTCTGAGAGGGTGAAATGGGGCTGAAAAATCGGGACCTCCCCCACAGGCACATCTAGGGTCTCCACTGAATATACATTCCTAATCCCAAGTACCTAGCGCAAAATAGAGGGGAAACTCAAAAAATGAGAAAACCTGACCAGAAACCCACACTTCTGGAGCTGTGAGGGGGTGCAATGGAGCTGAAAAGCCAAGACTCTCAAAAAGCACATTTAGGGTCCTTACTGAATGTACACACCAAATTTCAACTTCTTAGCTCATTTTGATGCGGAGATAGCGGGGAAATGGTTCTTTTTCAAGGTCAAAAAGGGGGAAACCCCTCCTATCTCCCCTCCTGATTGACCTATGAGGTTGATTTTTGTTTATGTTATACAACTATGGATTTTCTATCGATTGACTCAAAAAGGAACACTTTGCGTTTTTGACCCCTCAGCATCCCCTCGCCCAAAATGGGATAAAACTGAATTTTAACCCAAGGTCATTCCTACTCATATATATCTAATCCGTCACCAAACTGAGTCGATTGACCGAATTGGAGTGATTTTGGGCTGTATCGAGCAAAGTAAATGATTTTAATGTTCAGGCTAATAATCTTATTAGTTTTCTACGCCCCCCCCTCCCAATTATAAAAACCTTTAGATTTTTACTGAAATTTCGAAATTTTGAGAGAATTCGCTCAGAAGAGGTAAAAAAGGTTGAGTTGTCGACCTGTTTTTGAACATTTTTAATAAAAATGGAATTATTACGCATATTTATACCCAAAGTTATCATTGTTGACAAATTTTCACCGTTTCTCTTTTTTTCAAGGTTTTTTAAAAATGTGATTTTTTGCGTTTTTTCGAGATTTTCTGGAAATTTATGAAGGAAATTTTTTTTGAGAAACACCTTTTTGAAATAGACGTAAAACATCAATTTTAAATGATGAAACGCAATATTTTAATTTAATTTACTGCAACCGATTTTTGAGGTCATTTTTCGTTTCTTTTAAAATACGAGTATGTTGGTTAAAAATTGATAAAATGCTTTCCCGAAAAAATTTTATGAAAAAGGATATATTTCATCTACTTCATTTTGAGTATAAATATGTGTAACAATTTCATTTTTGAAAAAAATTGTTCGAAAAACCTTTTTTTTGTTTTGAGAAAATTAAGTTAGAAAACTGAAATTTTTATCATATCATTTTGACGTCATTTCTAGAGTATTATGACCTGAAGATTTCCGAAAAAAAAAAGGAATTGCAAGTACTAGAATGAGTCGAATTTTGCTTTTTTTTTTAGGAAATCTCCAAACAGCGGGGTGACAATAGTAGCGAAAAATCTTCGAAGGAATACGATGAAAATTTCTACCCAGTAACTCAATTTTTTAAACTTGCAAACCTTGTTTACACGTCGAAAATTTTCAAAATATCGAATGAAAATTTGTTATGGATTTTCTGAAAAACTACGAAGGAAAATTTTTTTGAAAAACGCCCTTCTAAAATGGATGTAAGACATTAATTTTGGACGCGATATTTCAATTTTATTCGCCAAGTTGAAAAAATTGAGTAAGGAGGTTAAAATTTTTACCACATGATTGCAGATTTCCAAAAAAAAACAGAATTCTGCCCACACTGGTAAATACTCTGCGTGAATATCAATCAATTTTTTCCAATTACTTACTGCATAATTACCATTAAAAAGATTTGCTCCCCCCCCCCCAAAGTGAAATATTACTAAATTCATCCAACCGATTCGCCAAATTACGTTCAAAACATCTGCTATGGTATATGGTGCAACCCATCTGTTATATCTTGGCTAAACATATTAGAAATCTTGATCGTTGAGAAATAAGTTTCTTGAATTTCGTTTCGGTTTTTGTCGAACGAAGATGAATAAACGTGATAAAAACTTAATAAATTTATAGTTACAAACCGCCAGGGTATTATATTTCAAACGGGTGTCAGTTTTGATTAAAACTTTTCTCTCGCTATTAATCAATATCGTTATACATGAAAAACGTTGTATTCGGAGTTGATTTCGCGGTCGCTGTTGTTTTTCTATATCTACCACCTAGCTTGATAGGTCGGTCTAGTACTAGATAGGTAGGTAGTAGGTACACGTTGTATATGTAGTCTGACGCTAGTAATAAATTAAAACAAAAACTTTCAAAGTGAAGGGTTTTGGTAAAGTGTAGCACGATGAGGGAAGTTGAAAGCTATATGACGATGCGATGGTGTTTTCGCGACGTGTTGTTATAAGTATTTGATGTACATATGCGTAAATTTTTATACTCATGTTTTATGTGTATCATTTTGGCAGACGACGAAGAACTCGATACAAAAAACAATCAAACCGAGTTACCGGAAGAAGGCACAAATCGAAAGTTTATGGCCATATCTACACTCGAAGTATATGTAAATAAATCGCATCGTGGAAAAATGATAAGATGTGCCGCATTTCACGAATCATACGCTTCAAAATCCATGTCAACCAGCGTTAAATTAGATGTTACCTGTGAGTACCTTGACTGTTTCTGCTATTGCTTGATCTAGGTATTTGTTGAATTTTTCAGTGCTTGTTTATTTAATAAGTTTGATTTTATGACAATTACTTCCCAAATAACGCCCTTACGAAAAAAAAATGTTGGAGCAAAAGTTGTAGAAAATTAAAAAACAAAGATTTTTACTTCTTTGACTTTTTACCACAGGAGGCCTTGAGGAAGAGCTAGGACGTTCGGAAAAAAGTAATTTTTGAAAATCTCCAAATTAACACGAATAATTTTCAAACATCTACTTAATTCACAACTATTAGCAATTTTCTGGTATAGTACTTTCCACTATTTTGTAAACTAAGAAAAACATTAGGACCGTTCCCTTTTCTTAAACGGAGGGGGGGGGGGGAGCTGCCTTTCAGACAGTTGCAATTTTCTCAAGGAATAAGTCTGTTAAGATGGAAAATTCGAAAAATTGGTTCAGGCAAACATTGTAGTGCTAAAAGACAAACATTTTCGTTTTTTCCCCTTTTTTCCCAAATGCTCGTGGACGAAAAGAAAAAAAAAGTAACATTTGAAAATTCTTCTAGAAAGGAAAAATTTACGCCTACGCTAGTCAGATATAAATTCCAGCGAGCCGAAAATTGAATGAGTCAAATAAAGAGGTTTCCATATTTGCGAAATTCGATTTAGACAAGCATTCGAACGTTGAACCTAAATCGTACTTCTGAAGGGGAGGTTCAAAATACAAAATTTTACGCTGGTGTTGATTTATGAGGTTAAAAATCTGCCGTTCTAGTTTAATGAGAATTTTTCTATTTTGTACTCAAATTGAGCCCTAAAATGGGGTGTTGAAATATCAAGATTTTGCGAAATGCACATAAATAGGTATCCCCGATTCGGTTTATTGGTCTTCCAATGCGCTGTTTCGGGATCTTGAAACTATCAAGGTCTAAGACTATTTTGGAGTTTAATAAATTGGATTTTGAACCTCCCATTTCGAAGCTAAATTTGGATCCAAGGCTCGAATAGCTGTCCAAGTTGAATTGTGCGACCGTAAAAATCTCTATATTTGACTCATATTAATTTGTAGAGGAATTTTCAAGTTTCACTTTCGTTCCAGTATAGTCAGAAAAGAAGTAAAAAAACGAATGTTGGCCTTTTAACGTTCTACAACGTTTGTTGGAACCAATTTTTCGAATTTCTTAGCATAACGGACTCATTCTTTAAAAAATTTACCATCTTCTGAACAGTACTGCCATTTCAGATTAGTAATATTATTCGAACTAAGATTCTAAAATATTGAAAATATTAGTTTTTTCAAATTCGAAAAAAGATTTGAAAATGTTGAAAAAGATTCGTTTTTTTCATAATGTAAGAATTGAAAAACAAAAGCTCTCGGTAATTGAAGTTTTTTTTTTTCAAAATTTCATATTCTCCTCCCCCTGGCTCAGACCTGCAAAGAAAAAAGACAAAATAACAAAATATTTTTTTGATTTTTTAAAATTTTAGTTTAACTTTAGGCTTTAGTAGAGTTACACAGACTAAACTTGTGTAGTTCAAAAATTACACACTAAAATTGTTGATAATGCTGACACCAAAGATAAAGCCAATAAAATATTGCATTTTTGAGAAAAAATGAAAGATTTGAAATTATTAAAAAGATTTGGTTATTTTTGGTCAAAATTAGTAAAAGATTCGAAAATCATGAGATTCGATTTAGGACTTGAAAATTATCAAATTATTCGGTAAACGGCAATACTGCTTCTGAAAAGAAGCCTCTACTGGTAGCATCAATTGTAGTGATCTAAAGCTCGAGCACGGCATGAAATAATTGTCCTATGTACTATTTTTTGGACCTGAATATATAAAAATGTTGAGGCTGAAATTTTGAGAAAAAAAATGGACTTTTTTAATGATTAGAAAGTTTACTTTCAAAGTTTTAGGAAAAAAAAGTACCATAAATGTAAGAACTTTGCAAGTCGCTCGGTCTCAAGCAAGGAGGAGGTTCAGACCCTCCCCCCCCCCTAGCTAATTCATTGAGGTTTGAACATCAAGATTGTGTGGACCAAATTGACGCAGACAAGTTCAAAAAACCACGTACGAATCATCGCCCACGTTTTTTATTTAAAAAATTTCGTACTCATTGTGCATGTCAAGTACATGTTGATACGTTACGTTCACTGGTGGTTCTAAGGGGGTAGGGGGGAGGGTAAGCATACCAGAAAAAATTTCTGTACGTAATGATTATCTAACAAATGACTAAACATTTTTGAAACAAATTAAATTTTAAAAAAATGTTTAGAACATTATGAAAATATAGTAATTTTAGTAACATTTTGAAACGATTCTGCTAAAAACCTTGGTCTTCTTTCTCATAAAGCCTACAAAATTGAAGCTAAAACTTCTAGAAATGCACCTTCTTTTCATTGAAAGTCCCATTTTGCCCTCGCTTCGCTCAAGTATTCATACATTTTCATTTTATATCGAAATTTACGATTCTAACCAAGTCCCACCCCCTAAAAAAACAGTTTTAAGCACCTGAAATTTTTTTATTTATTATTGATTTCAGTTTTTTTTTTGTTCATCGTCATAATTTCTTAGCTCTTTGGCGCTGTTCCAAAATCATCGACTGTTGTGTCAGAAATAGTGAAAAAATAAAATTTGAAAAATTTCATCAAAAATGAGTTTAATTCTGTTATTTATACCCGAAATAATCAACAAAGATGATTTTTCATCTCTACCCTTTTTTTTGAGGGAGACCAACCAAAAAAATGTTATTTTTCACACTTTTTAAAATATTTTAAAATAATTCGAAAAAAATTCTATTAAAAAAAAATCTATCTATATAGGTGTAGTGCAGCCCTTTTAATGCATTGAAGTCATCAGAGGCCTTTTTTTCACTCCTACTGATTTTTTTTTTTTTGATTTTTTTTTGAAGAACAAGGAATCAAGGGAAATAACGTATTTTTCATAAAATAAAGATATTTAAGGACGGCTGGCAAACGTAAAGAAAGGAAGAGAAGTAGCGCTGGAAATGGTTTAAATGAGTTAAAACGACTGTATTGGACTCATTTCAATTAAAATTTTTTCAAAATCAAATTTTTTTCAAATTTTTAAAAAATATTAAAAAAAAGTGTAAAAAATAATGTTATTCTGGTCTCCCTTAAAAAGAGAGTAGAGATAAAAAAATCATCTTTGTTGATTATTTTGGGTATAAATACCTATATTAAACCCACTTTTGATGAAATTCTTAAATATATATTTTTTTTACGATTTTTAGTAAGTATTGGGGGGGGGGGGGCTTTAAACTTCGGCTAGAGAGGATAAATTTGAACTTTATGCGATTAAATTTTTACCACTATAGTTTGAAGTCATTTCACAACTATTCAGCATTATCCGTTGTCAATTTTCCAAAATTTATAAAATTCGATCCACTTTACCCTCTCCTCCTCTTTCTGGCTGCTTTTACACATATTTTATACCGGTGTTCTGAAAAAATTTCAAGTTGCAGCTTCTGGAAGCTCGCCCATTCCACTTTATACGAAAGGTAACGATCCATCGTTTTTCTTATTTCACGTAATAGGGGTGGGAATGCAAGAAAAATGCTACTAGTTGTGAATTGAGCGTATTTTTGAGAATTATTCAACTTTCCTGAACGCCTTAGCTCCTCCCCACGACCTCCTATGGAAAAAAGGCAAAAAAGAACATATGTTCGTATTTTACTACTCTACAATTCTTGTTTCGCTATTTTTTTCGTAACTGCATTACTTGCGAAGTAATTACCATGTAACGAATCTTTGCACCTTTTTGCTCCCCCCCCCCACCCAACCAAGGAGCCAAAATATGCGAGGATTTTAGGGAAATTCGAGCATACTTAGATACATACTTCATACAGTTCAAAAGTTGTGAACGAAATTTCCGCTTTGCGTAAATTTTGATCGCGTTTAAGCCACTTTTGAACTAAAATGACTGCACTAATTTCCTTTGCATCTATTTTTTCGAGAAAAATTGCTTGTACATATAAGGGCAGGGGCTTATCTATCTATCTATCCATCTAGCTATCTATCCATCTATGTGCTTAGGTTACTCGGAGCGTCACGAAGATATACGTTTCCGCAACGCGGGCCTAAAAAACAAAAGGTAATTAAAACGACAAAACTGAAGAAATAATTTAAATAGGAATTAAGTTGCGTGCGTTGTGTGGACCTTTTGTTGTACACGTAGCCTCGTCGCTCGTCGCTCGTCGTCATCGTCATCGTCGTCGTCGTCGCAAGAAAGGTAGCGCGGTACCTGCAGCTTCGTGCCAGCCCGTATCTTAATTACAAGCTTCGCCAAGCTGTTATATTAATTAACTCTTGAGACTTGAATTGTTTACGAGATCAATTTAGATAACTCGTTTGTATAGGACGGACGAACGAGAGAGAGAGAGAGAGAGAGAGAGAAAAAAAAGGCTGGAAAAAAGGAACCTAGTTGGTATAGTATACGTAATACTTATACTTACTTACTTACTTACACAACGAACGTGCGCTTGGGAAAAATTGCGAATAAATTTCACGTTAATAAGGTATTATTAAATTTAGTCAGTCGACTTTTGATAGCGTAACCTACCTGCATAGTTGTACTGCGAAGGGTGAAGAGAGGGTGGTGAAAAAATACGGTCGGTGAGCTTTTCACGAATAGCTAGGTCCAGATATACTCGTACCTACTGCTACGTGTAAAGTTTTTGGACGCCAGGGTGATTGATGAACGAGCATTACGTCGAGTGGAGTAATACGTACTAGACAGAGGTCAATTTGATGTAGAGTAAAAGCGTTGCGCTCGTATATGGTTACCTACTTCCTTATATAAGGCGGATTGTTGAACAAATGAAATACGACGACCTCGCGGCGGCCACCAGAGCTCTTACCAGGTGGGCGTTACACTTCATAAATTGACCAGTTTATTACTCGCTGAAAATCTTATTACCGAGCGGACGTGATTACGGTAATCGCCTTCTTGAATTTATGTGCTCGTAATGAGAACTTATCCACAAATACGGCCGCAAAATAGATGCACAAGGTGCTGGTCCAATAACAGTTCTACGCTAGCAGCTTACTGCAATGAAATTCGCCCGATGAACTGACGATGATGGTTTTTAATGTTAATGTGCCACTGATGAGATATTATACATAGTAGGTACTTCTACTTTTACCTACCTCTACTTACCTACCTACCTACCTACCTACCTCGTCGAATCATATTTTCCGTACGAAATAATGTCAACGATTTGGTGGAAGTGAGGGCGGTGCCCAGGGCTCGGGTTGAATAACTTATCATATGTACCTATCGTATCGTATAACTTACGACCCATATACGAAACGCTAAGGAAATTCTCAGCCTTTTGTCTGAAGTTACCCGGGGTGATCTTAAGTCATTTCATTTTCCCTTTCCGTTGCCCTTAGCTCGTTCGTTCGTTTAACACAAATTTTCAATTACCAGCAGCATCGTGTATAGTGATTTTGAAATTATCTAATATGTCTTCGAGTGTAATTTGTGATAATTATCTTTGCACGGGGCTGTACTCCGGATGTTTGATGGTCGTAATTACCCGTTCAAGGAGCGAATTCACCTCCGTACGAGGTAATTAATCGTTTAACTCGTCAATGTAAGATGTGAACATGCATATACGTTTGCGAGTAAATTGAATAATTAATTTACAATCTTCGATGATTTTGGTAAAATCACAGTTCCTCCCCCCTTCCCCTCCCCTTCGTATGCCGGTTCGCATTTGCGAACTAAAATAGAGAGCTTTGACAGGTGATAAAGAACCACTTTGAGAGCCATAATGGAATAAATAGGTAAATGAAATAAAAGAATCACTTTGCTCATATATGTACTACCTTTCAGAAATAATCCAGTATCTTAGTCTACGATCCAAGCCCGAAAAAGTGGTTTGGAAATCGAATTCAGAGTTTTTTTTTTTTTTTTTTTTTGAGAACCTAAAAAATGAGCTGCCAAAATGTCGGTACTATCTGATTAATTCGAAAAAGTGCATTTTCAAAATGGGGGATTGACCTCTTAAAGAGATGATATGGGGACATGGTCCAAACCGAAAAAAACTGACGGATTTGGGTTGAGGTACTTCCCTCGATATCGAATATGTAATGTTTTTCCGTTGCACCCTGCACAAGTGCAATTTTTATGCATTTTGGACGATTTTTGACAGTAAAACAGCTCTCTCATCCAAAATATAAGTGAGAACCCAAAAGACTCGTTAATTTTATTGAATGAACCCATTTTAAGTCGATTCTCGCTAAAAGTGGGCGAAAAATTTCTGCACAATGCGAAATAATGAAAGTAAGCAGGTTGTTCACCCTCCCCCCCCTCTCACAACAATTCAGTCATGGAGTACTTGCTCAAAAGTAGCGATGTGATATATCAAAATAGGTCAAAATTTCGCGCTGAATCGAACAAAAGACATCATTTTTTATTTCAACCCCCCTCGATGGAGTTCTGCCCCCAAAACTTGAATTTAAGCGAGAAATTGAAGAAGTGACGCTATTTAGATGATGTTTAATTGAAATTCACACAAATCAGATAATTGTGGCTGGTTAGTTTCATTTATCGGCATACCTTAAAGTGCAAGCTTACAAATTGCAAACGATTTTCGGAGAATTTTTCAAAGAAAAAAAGTTACTTTCAAAGACGAAAATTAAGTTCATAAGCTTCTCCGATGAAATATTGTTGCTGAGAAAATTTTGTGATGTGAGTTTAAGCTGACTCCATGTATTTTATTTAGAAGTTCAAGTGATGATGTGAAATATTGTGTTGAAATCTCACCCAAAACATTTTTCAGAGAGAATACACCGTTGAGGAAGGTTTAGTCAAAATTTCATGTACTTGAGTTTATTTTTCGATTTTTAGACTAATTATCATCGTCATATTGGTAATAAAAACAAGTCTATTACTGTTTGTGCATCAGGGGATGGTTGGGGGAGGAAAGATGGAAGTGTCAACAAAATCCGTTTTGGTATCCTAAAAGACCATTGAGACTATTTTTGGCCATGTCAAAGATTATTTGGTTAGCTCGATACCGACCAAAATCGGTCAGATTTGGGCAGTAAGTTTGGATTTGCGGTGGATTTGATGTTTTTGAGTGAGGATGACCTTGGGTCAAAATTCAGTAATGCCCAAATTTGCGGTAACAGGTGCGGAGGGGCTGATATGATGAAAATTGTTCATTTTTAAGCCAATCGATGGAGAATCCGAAGTTTTGTAATCAGCCTCCCAAGTCAATTAGTCGGGGAAATATGAGCATTTCCCACTTTTGTGACCTTGAAAACGCCTATTTCATCCATATCTCCCCTATAAATTAAGGCAGAAGGTGTTAATTCGACTTGTTCGTGTCTTTTGGGGATCTAGTCTTTTTAGCCCCACTTTACTTCCTCACAGCCCCGAAAACGTAGTTTTTTGGTCGGATTTTCTTATTTTTTGTTTGTGGTACAAATAACTCCCCTCTAAATTGAGCTAGTGGATTGAAATTTGATATGTAGACTTAATAAAGGTCTTATATATGTCTAAGAGGGGAGGGGGTGTCAGCTATTCACCTGTAGTCCTGTACCCCCAACCGCTACTTCAGAAAAAAACATCGCAGAAGTATTACTTTTTTTATTTCATGAGTAAACCAGTCGCATATTTCATTTACTTTATGAAAATCAGGCTCAAAAAGCAACGCATTGCGATCCTTTTTTTTTTTTTTTTTCAAACAAAATTTCAGAGGTTGATTTATAGTTCTGATACACTATCAAGTACCAAATAGGGAAAACTTCAAAAATTTAACTTGGGCAACTGTTACTACGGTTTTTTTTTACGTTTCTTGGTGTGCTTTTTCTAACCCTTCAAGTTTCATCTGAATCAAATACTGCCTGAATAGTAATTTCTGGTTTGAGACCCCAAAAAAAGCACGTTTAGAACAATTACTGAGTCTACATGACAAATTTCAACCTCCTAGTTCAATTTAGAGAGCAAATATGGGTGGGGTAAACTTAAAAAATGAGAAAAACCGACCAAAAAACACTTTTTCCAGTCTGCGGAGGAAGGGGTGGGGTGTAAGGGGACTAAAAAGTAGAAATCCTCAAAGGCTCATTGGGGACCTGTTTTAAATCTATATGCCAAATCCCAATCTCCTAGCTCAATTTGAAGTGGAGATTCGTATGGGGCCAACTCAAAAACTGAGAAAAATCGACTAAAAAGTACTTTTTTTAAGCTGCGAGCGTGTGCAAGTGAGCTGAAGTGTAGAAACCTCCGAAAGGCATATTCAGATTTCTATTAAATATACATGTCAAAATTCAACCTGCTGCCTCAATTTGGAGGAGAGATACGGGTACGAGCTTTTTTTCAAGTTCAAAAAAAGAAAAACTTCTCACATCTTCTTTCTTAATTGACTAGGTAGGCTGATTTTTGGATATGTTTTTCCAACTTTTGATTCTCTATCAATTGGTTTAAAAAACGTAAGTTTTTTCTATTTTTGCCCTTCACCACCTCCTTTTTCAAATATGGACACTACTGAATTTTAACTCAGGATCATCCTCGTTTAAAAATATTAAATCCACCACCTATCTTAGCCTCCTGCCCAAATTTGGACCGATTTAGGTCGGTATTCAGCTGAGCAAATGATCATTAGTTTGGGGTAGGAGGGTGGATAAAAATAATAGTCTCAGCGATCTTCTAGGACCCCCAAAGAATTGAAAATCAGGTTAAAAAGAAAACCACAAAGAAAGTCGGACATTTCTTATCAAATGTCTAAACTTGATTTGTTGTAAATTACGCTCAAAATTCTTCATGAATTGAATTGTGCTTATTTGGTAGAAGCGTTTCGAAGAATCATTTAATTTAAATTTATAATCTTGAAAATAATCGCAAAAACATAATTCGAAAAAATATGCTTTGAAATTTTCAATCTTTTTTCTATTGATTTTTTTTCTGATGAAAATTGTATAGAAAATTTAGAATTGACTATAATAAAAAAAAAATATTTTCTACCTTAAACCACTTTTGCTGAAAACTTGTCTTTTCTTGTTCATAAATCTGTGTCAATTAGTTAAATATTCCGAGTCATTGACGTGATTTTCATAATTTACCGTAATTATCTGGTTAATCTAACTGGCGAAAAATTAAGCACATTAATTTAATAACGAACAGCTACCTACTGCAACGTTAATATTATTTTACAATGCGCGTTGAAATTTCATTTCGAAAGGGAAAGAAAAAACAATCAAATTTCAAAGCAATAAACAATCGTCGAGTTTATTTTTTATCCCAATTCAAACACGAGTTACCGTGGTAATAAACGGATTAGAAAATCAGCAACACCGCTTTTTTTTTCCTTTTTTTTTTTTTTGTAATTTGCTTTTAGCATGAATATTAAGAGAGCCATAAACGAGGTTAATTTTTCTTTCAGTTCATTAAATATCGGTAGTCACCATTAAAACTGCGAATAACCGACGATAGCGATATAAAATGAAAAGAAAAAATATTTTTAAAAATCTCTATTTGGTATTTGTTTTTTGATTTTTTTTTTTTTTTTTCCTCCTCGGAATTATTATCTTGGTGTAACATAATTAGTATGTATTTGAAGAATTAACGTCCAACGAGAATACCTAGCGTAATATTCTATCGAAGTAGAATATTCGAGGTATAGAATGCGACGCAACGAGTAAAAATCATTATCAACCTTTCCCTCATTCGAAACATTTAACCGGAAATAAAAATTAAACAACGAAGTAGAACGCGTGATCTCTGAATAAATTTCAACGAACGAACGAAGAGTAAAAATAAAATGAAATTCGAATCTCGTAGCACTTATAGTATTTTAGTACGTACTTTTTTTTTTTTTTTTTTTTTTTTTTAAAATAAAAAAAAATTTACGTACTTTTTTTTTTTTTTTTTTTTTTGAAAATGAATAAAAATTAAATGTATGGGAAAAGCTTAGATAAACATTTTCGCGAAAAATTGTTTTAAAAAAATAAAAAGTAGTTAACTGCTGAACGTAGAATGGGAAATGGGGAATTATAAAAATGGTAGATAGGTAGGTAGGTAGGTAAGTATACACAGAGAATTTTTAATTTACATCGAAAAATACCGACAACGTTTTTAATGGTAGCATCTACCTTGAAAAAAAAAACCACCCCCCCTTGACTCGATTCTCTACCAAACTTGCATATTTATATTCATTGAGGGAACGTGTATAGTACAAGAGTTGGCGTGGCAATAACGCCAGAAGAGAAGAACAGGTATGGTAGACGAAGAGCTCAAATGGAAAACTTTTTTCTCTACATATATTTCAACGGGATAATTTCCCTGGGGTTAGAATTCGAAAGAGGTAAAGAGAAGTTGGTCAGAAGGAGTACAAAAAAAAAAAAAAAAGCAGCACCGTTTCGTAAGAGGTAGAAAACCAAAAGAAAAGGGGACCAGGCTGAGAGAATTTTATTATTAGCGATGCAGAAAGAGAGTAAGTAGGAGAAAAAAAAACACGCGGTATAGAACTTGGCCGCGTGCGCTCTGAGCCAAGCGGCTTCGTTTCAATAAGAAAAATGACAAAACGTTTCAGCCGGAAATATTGCTCTTTTTTTTTTTTTTGGTCGACCTCGGCTGTATTTTTATTAAGTGTCTATCCTTTTGTTATTTTTCCATCATTATGGCTGCGGCGAATGAAATAAAAACTGCAAGAACAGCGCGTATAACCGGCGGCCAAAATATACTAAGGAATTACCGGCGAGCTATACGTTTCAATTTATAACGACAAAGAAAAAAACGAATTGCCGAGCAAATAACATGTACGATGATTATATTTATAAGCGTTATGTGTTTCGCTGAAAATTTTCTCCTTTTTTTTTTCCATTTTTCAACGAAATTTTACACCCAAAGCGAAATCATTTGTTCTTGTTAACGTTTCTCAGACGAATGTCTGAGGATTATAAGAAAAATTACTATTTCTTCGCAGGGGTTTCTTTAATATCTGCACCAAACACCGCGTATTTCCAAAAATAATAATAATAATAATAATAATAGTAATGAAAAAAGAAAAACTGACAAAATGATGAGGTAGTTTGATGTTTTGTGGGTAAACATTTTACTTATAAGATGATTTGTTTGTAAATAAGTTGGAAAATGAAGATAGATATGAACGTATTAAAATTTGAAGAAATTGTAATTTCTAAATGAGGTGAACTAACTCATTAATCAAGTATTATGAGAAATCGTCAAATATCAGGATAAAAAAATTAACTAAAAATGGTCTATTTTTTGATATTGTTTTGTACTTGAAATTCCTAGAATGTGCAGATACCATGAAATTACCCCAAACTCAATTTAAATGACGGAGAAATATCAAATATTCTATTAGAATTCTAGGATATTTCGCGAATCTACCATATTCTGAGAAATATTTCAAATTCCTGCATAATCAGAGATTACTCGGAAATTTGAAAAAATAGAGTATTCGGTGTATTCTGAAGTTTTTAGGAATTCAGGATAACCTGGATATTCTTAGAAATTTGAATTATCGTGATATTCTGCGTATCATAGGAATTCTATGTAAGTCAAGTTTTCTAGATTCTGAACATTTTGGAAATTCGATGCATTCTGAATTTTCAATCTTTGCGACATTCTGAGTATCAAATATTCCTGCAGTTTTCAGGTTTTTCTGCATCCTGATTATTATAGGAATTTCGTAAAGTTTGAAGTTTTCTATAATTAAGGATGTTCTGGTTACTCTAGAAATTTCTAATTAATTTGGTATTCTAAGTATAATAGAAATTCTACAATATCCAAAACTTCTAGATTTTAGGAATTTTAGGCATGAGTGATTTGACTCCCTATTTTACTAATTTGGCATTATTGTAGTATTCTAAATATCATTGAAGTTTTGGAATGATATTTCAACTTTTATGTAATTTTAGAATTGTGTATGTCTATTCTGAAGTTTCTGGGAACTGTGAAGATCTGATTGTTGGAGGAATTTCAAATTGTCAAAAAGTTCTTGGTTCTTTAGAAATTCTGGAATCAGATACAAAGTCCAAAGGGTGCTTTAAATTTCGAATTCTATATATTTAGAAATTTCTGATAATTAGGATTATCCGATTATTCCAAGTTTTAGAATGGTTATAGTATGCTGTGTGAAATCAAAATTCTACGATGTTATCCACCTTTGAGAATTCTGTGTATTCTGAAGGTTCTGGAAATTTAGATGACCTGGTTGTACGACGAGTTTTGAATTGTAGAGTATTCTAAGTTTTATTAAAATTCTAGAATATTAGTCCAGATTTTCTAGGTTCTGAGAAGCCTGCAATTCTATTTATCCTTATATTTCTAGGAATCGGTATGATCTAGTTATTCTAGAATTTTTCAATTTTTAAAGTTTTCTGAGCGCCATCCAAATTCTAGAATGTTATTCTAGATTTGCTAGGTTCTGAAAGCCTTGAAATTAGATTTTTCCGCAAGTTTCTGGAAACCAACATGATTTATTTACTCTAAGAATTTTTATTGCATTCTGAGCACCGCTAAAATTCTAGAATGTTATTTTAGATTTATTAATTTTGAGAATCCCCATGTAATTCTGTTTGTTCCTAAGTTTTTGGGAATTGGCAAGTTCTAGTTATTTTAGGAATTTCGCATCGTGAATATTCTGAGCACTGAGCACCGTCAAAATTATAGAATGTTATTCTAAATTTGTTAGGTTCTGAAAATCCAGAAATTTTGTTCATTCCTGAGTTGTTGGAAATCAACAATTCGACAAGTTCTAGTTATACCAGGAATTTTGAATTGTAGTATTTTGAGCATGCAATTTTAGAATGCTATTCTAGATTTGCTAGGTAGATTTTCTAAATTTTGAGAATCTTGAAATTCTATTTGTGCTCAAGTTTTTTTTTTGGAATCTGGAAGATCTAGTTTTTCTTGACATTTAGAATTGTTGAAATATTCTGAGCACCGTCCCAATTCTAGAATATCATTCTAGATTTGAGAGGTTCTGAGAATCCTGAATTTTTGTATGTTAGATTGTTTGAATCTGAAATTCGATTCATTTTGAAGTTTTTGAAGATTGAAGATAATATCTATTCGTATTCTATGAATTTTGAAGTATTGCAATATTCTCCGTATCATGGAAATTCTAAGGTTTTTGGGTACATATAGTTCTTCAAATAATGCGAGAATATGCTGATTTGAATCATTCTAGATTTACCATAAATTCTATAAATGCTGCAAATTTTAGTTTTTGTAGTGTAGTTCAAAATTACGATTTTAGTATATTTTCAAGCCCTGAAGAAAATTTGGCGAAAATAAATAAGTATTCTGAATACATTGGTACTTCTGAGATTGCAGTGAATTTTCAGTAATTAAAGTAATCAATGCAGGAATTTTAGATTGAATTAATTGTGATAAGTAAACAAGTCGTTCAGAAAATTTTTAGAATATTTCTTCCCGAATTTTAAAATTTTATCAATTGAACGATTAGTCAACTTTGTGCTTTTTGTAGGGAGGTGTTAAAAAATTTTCAACTGTTTGACCTCCCTTTCCCTCTCTCTTATTAAACTATAAAAAACATAATGGAAGATTACTTGTAAGAAAATTGAAGGATATGGATACTAGAATAATGTATATTAGGATCTTGATTACGGTTTTAATTTTTATGAAAAAATGTAATATTACCTGCTGAATTATTCACTAGCGCGTGACTAGCTGGCTACATACAAACTAAAAAGGTCTCAAAATTCATAACCTTCATCGTTCATCTTAGGCAATATTTTGAAGACTTTCTTAAACAAACCGTTAACATCATCCTTACTTAACCTTTTCGTTCGCTTATATAAGTATACAAGTATCTGTGATCCTACTTTCGGTCAAAATGCTACGCAATCTTTCAACCAAAACAGAAAAAATAAAAGTAAAAAAAAAAAAACATACTTTCCAACGAGAAACTGTAGCGACAGAAAAAAAAATGTTCGACTATAAGGAAAACAGAAGAAAAACACACGATCGTTGGTAGACGACTACGACGACGACGACGAATATACTGTAAGATGAGACGAAGAAGGTTAGGCGGGTACACAAAAACGTTGACCATGTTTACTCGTTCGAAGCTAACAACTAATAATATCAGCTGATTGTTTACACGTAGTACGTTGCCTTTTGTGATTTATTCGAAAGTCAGCCAACGAGAGAAAGAGTAAAGGCCTGAGTTCGTTAGCGCGTGAAAAAGGAGTAACCGCTGTTTTTTGGTCTTTCTGCCTTTTAGTCATCGGTTGCGTGGCCGTGGCTATGGCTATGGCTATTTCATCAACGCAACGTACACATAAAGAACCGTACCATCGCATAGGACCAAAGAGCTTTTAACTCTTATCCGTTCATTAGCTGAGACGACCAGCGACCGACCTTTAAATACGCGTAAATATAGGTTCCTGAATGTACCTATCTGCCTATATGTAAACCTACGCGATGTTCAAACGAATTAGCTTGATTTCTTTTTATTCTTTTCGTTGCCATCGTTGAGAGCACTTTTTTGTTATTATACGTAAGACATCTACGTGTACATTATAAAAGACGACAACACGATGACAATTCTTTTCTTTCTGTCTATCTGCGAGTACATCTGTATATCTCTACCCATCGTATGCGTTACTCGAGTTCGAGAGAAAAAAAAAAAACTCAATTTCTTCTTTAGTGTACTGTTATAAACCATCGTCTCACCGCATACGTGTATACGTTCTTTTCACACTGTTAGATTTACCTACCTACCTACCTACCTACCTTCCTACCTTCCTACCTATTCTGGTATATCTTTATCTCGTTTACATAAACCAATATACGCGAGTATAAAGTTATTTCACCATTTTCGAAGTGTTTACTTCGTCGGGAAAAGCCAATATAAAAAATTGCACGTTCGCGAGTGCGAGTATAATGTCTCCGGGGCGATACCGACGTACTTGGGGGAATACTGCGCGTTGGTGTGTGGCAAAAGCAGCATACCTACCTACTCGTCTCTAATGCACTTTGTGTACCGATAAGTTTAATGTATAGAAATCGTATCTGTGTGCCAATACGTGCCGATTGTTAAAAAATGAAACTGCCTACCGCACCAAGATATAGGTATATAGGAAACGAAATAGACAACGGAATGGTAGAGGGTACCACGAACCAACCTTTCGTATATATACGTATTACATACACGTCGAATTTATCAGGGTACTCGATTCGGATGTCAGAATCAGTACTGACGTGTTTCACAAAAGCCTTCGAGCCATGTGTGGAAAAATTTTCATGTTCAAGGCATCGTATTCCGAATGCCTGACGTGGTGAAAAATAAAAATTATGTCCTGTTCATTGCAGGGTGTTTTCAATTTTCGTTTTTTTTTTTTTTTGCTCTATTGAGAGGGGAGAAGAAGTGAATAAAAAAATGCGGTGATAATTTGAGGTCTACTTTGCATCTAATCAGATTCAAAGTGCTAAAATTTCCATTCAAAAGAGAGATATATGTCAGCGGAAAATTTGAAAAACAGAAAAAAATCGTTCAAAAAATTACCTTTTTGAGGATTTGAAAGGTCAAAACAGACAAAAGTAACGTTTATAAGTCGAACATTCTAAATTTCAACCTCCTAGCTCACTTCGTAGGAGAGATATAAGGAATCGTATTTTTTTAAAATGAAAAATGGAGTGAACCCACATGTCTCCCCTTTTAATTGACTTAAAAGACTGATTTTTGGATATATGGCTTTCGATTCTCTATGAATTATTTCAAAAACGAACAATTTTTTACGATTTTTACCAAAGTTGAGCGATTTTGGGTTATATTGAGCCGAGCAAATTGTTATAATTTATTGAAATCCTCAAAAGGTACATCTAGGGCCTCTACCAAATCCATGCGACAATTTCAAACTGTTAGCTTAATTCGGATGGAAGATATGCGTGGTACAGCCATTTTTCATTATCAAAGAAGCGAAAAACCCCTCGTAACTTTCCTCTTGATTGATTTGTAAGGTTGATTTTGTGGATATGCTGTACAACTTGTGATTCTGTGTAGAGTGCAGGTTTAAAAACCGAATACTTTTTTTCATTTCAGCTTTTCAGCACCCCCCTCTCCCAAATTTGAACGTTACTGGATTTTGACCCAAGGTCATCCTCACTCAAAAATATCAAATTCGCCGACAATCCGAGCCTATTGTACAAAATTTGACTGATTTTAGTTGATATCGAGTTGAGCAAATGATTTCTAGTTTTGGAGAGAACGGGAGCGATATAAAATATCTGGCATGACCAACAACAGTCTCAATTGTCTTCTACTATCCTAAAATGGATTTCTTTGATACTCCGTTCTCCAACCATCATGGATCGATAGTCCACAATAGTCTTATTTTCATTGACAATACGCGACACGACTCTGTCTTTTGTATTTTCCAATTGTCAAGGTCACTGCTGCTGACTTTCAGCTCAGATAAATGGTTCCAAAATACTATGATTTTATGTAATAATTATCATTTTGCATGATTTGATGCATCTTCCAAAAATATGATGAAGAGGAAAACTTGTATTTGGTGGGGTTCAACCGCTTGAAATAGCTGAAAGGCGCATCTAGGACCCTTATTAATCTTTTTTTTTTATACATAGCAAATTTCAACTTCTTCTTAGCTCAAGGGGGGGGGATGCATGAAAAAAACTCAAAAAAATTGGTACCTTAATTGTAGATCATGAAAATGTAACATATCCATTTCAACATTTTGACATGAAGTGCAAAAATCATTCATAATCATCTTTCATTACGAGTTTTTTATCAAAAGCTTCAAATCAAAAATGAATACTCTTCTCTCCACCTCATTTTGACTTTTGATTTTACTATTTCCTAGCAAAATAAAAATTATTCATACAATCATCTTTCATCACGATTTTCTAACCAAAAACATCAAATCAAAAATGTCACGTTTCTATAAAATGGCCCCAAGAGCTAAGACATATCCATGTCAAACTCACCAATTTCATTGTACATTTTTTCAACTTGGACATTTTAACATAAAATCCAAAAACCAATATCATTTTTTACTTATTTTTTTAATATTTTTTCATATTTCTATTTTTTTATGTTTTTTAATTTTTTTGTTTTTTGATTTTTTGAGTTTTTGATTAAAAGCTTCAAATCAAAAACCAAACATGTTTTCAGAAAATGACCCCCAACTTTGAGGTGTATCCCTTTTAACTTATTTTTCATCTTTTTCATTTTTTTAATTAATTTATTTTTATATTTTTTTTATTTCTTAATTTTTTCTATTTTTCAATCTTTTTTGTTTTTTAATATTTTTTAATTTTTTATTTCAATCTTTTTCATTTTTCAAGTTTTCAAGTTTTTGATCAAAAGCTTCAAATCAAAAATCAAAAATGTAACATCAAAAACGTCACGTTTTCAGAAAATAGCCCCCAACCCTTAGACGTGTCCCTTTTAACTTATTTTTCAATTTTTTTATCATTTTATTATTTTTAATTTTAATTTTTTTAATTTTTGCATTTTTTCTATTCGTTAATTTTTTTTATTTATTAATTTTTTTTATATTTCCATCTTTTTTGTTTTTAAACGTTTTAAAATTTTTTTACCTTTTTTATTTTTTATTTTTTTTTTGTTGTTTGATTTTTGATTTTTATTTTATTTTTTTCATTTTTCAAGTTTTCAAGTTTTTGATCAAAAATTTCAAATCAAAAATCAAAAACGTTACACCAAAAACGTCACATTTTCAGGAATTGACTCCTAACTCTAAGACATATCCATAAGAAAAACTTCCATATCTCCGCTCCTAATTTACCTACGGGGCTGATTTTTGGATGCATTGTACAACTTCTAATTGTCTATCGGTTGGATTAGAAAAAAAAATGATTTTTGCAAATTTCTCATCTTAGCACCTCCTCCCCCAAATTTCTATATAATTGAATTGTATCAAATACACCCCGCCAAAGTAAGCCTTTTGCTCAAATTTGTTCGGTTTTGATCGATATCGAGCCGAGCAAATGGATTTTTAATAAACGGAGTAAATATCTGAGACGGATAAAAATGTCCTCAATGGTCTTGTAGGGCCCCTAAACGAATTTCGTTGATACTCCACATCTCCACCTACCACAAGCATCTGTGGAGAGCACCGAGAGTCCTTCGTTATCAGGTGCGCGCGCAGGGTAAACTGTCATTCATATTGTTTTGACTATTTTTGCGTATTCGCCAGCTCCTTAAATTCTATTGCATTCCCATGTCCCTCCTCCATAATTTGCGTAACATTCGAACAGAAATGAACCTATTTTCATAATAATTTGAATTTTTGACGATTTTTTTTTTATTTTGAAATAAAATCCACCCAATAAAAACCAGATGAGCTTGTACCAATAAAATTCGAAAACTGGGTCAACTATATTTACTAAAAATACCAAGTTTATCACTGATACCTGTAATTCCTCACGCTATCAACAACGCCATCAAATCCCTTCGTTCCACTCCCTCCTGTCACTTGAGGGAAAAAAAGCTTCATTCGTTGAATTGTGAAAAAAATATACGTATCGTACGAGAGAGTATATCTGTTTGTTGATATTCGCAAGCTCTAAACAGGCAGTTTTTTTTTCCTTCCTCTGCGGCTCTCGTATAACGAAATCTATTCCGTTTTAATCGAGGCTATTTTAACGCGTTGAAATTCGATTTAACAAACGTCGAAGGGCTCCTTTTTTTCCCCCTACTGTATTGCTTCGGCAACAACAATACGAAGAGAAAATCCAAGCCGATGATGAAATTACATTTTTGGTTTAGACCGGACCGATGAATAATTGTGGAAAGAGTATATAATCACGCTGTGGGCGACGCGATGTTGGTGTTTTTGAAGTGATATTCAAAACCCTATTATAATATCTAAATTTTTCGATATGAGAAAGCGCGGCGGGCGCGATATAATAAAATGAATTTTCCATAGATAGTCGTATGCGTGTGTAGGTTAGGTAGATAGATAGGTATAGGTTGGAAATCCTTTTGGGAATTGAGGTTTTCGAGTGTGTTTATTTTGATATTAAATATACGTATGTATTGATTTTTTATTATTTGATGTACGATTTGAAAAAAAAAAAAAATATATATATATATATATATAAAACGTCTCGGAAGAATACACGCTATTCCATGGTCGTCGGCAAAAAGCTATCTGGTTTGTGTGGGCGAATGAAAAATTCGAGATGGGTCAAATGTCGGCAAAAAAAAAGAAGTCGACCAGCCTACGGTAACCGGAAATTTCGGCACGTTTTAGTATAGCAAATTGGGAACCTTGTGGCTTGCGTACAGATGACTAATGAGCTTGTAAGGTGAGAGAATGACCGCGTCTATTCGATCGGTCTAATTAAGCGTGTAATAGAATCACCGCCGAGCGACGCGACACGATACGATGAGGCTGGAGTCAAACCACAGCGGACTTTTACGCAGCCTTTTTATAGCATAGCTGATAGAACGCACCTTATAGCATACGATACAGTGTACCTTGGTACCTTGGCTAGTCGCTACCCAGCATATTAAGCGTATAAACCTCGGATGTGTCATTTACTACATAGCTAGTGTTGTATTGTATCGAACATGTACAAATATTATATGGTCGTTTTTAAGACACGAGCAGCAGCAGAAATATCGCAGCAGCCAACGTTAACAGTGTTGGCTAAAGTTGCAATCGCTCGCAATAACCATCCACAAATACATAAAATTGTTTTCTTTGGTTCGACATAAATTTAAACTGCCTTGGTAAACCCATCTTCGTTCGAGTGACCACATTCAATTGCTATATATTCGCGGAGCATGTTATGTGCATGTATTTTTCTATCCAGACAATTTTATCGTATCGTAAAACATTCTCGGTGATTTGAGCAAATCTCTGTATTAGATTTATCCACTTGTCGACGAGCGTTTTACGAGTAATTTTTGACCTGTTTTGGAATACCTATTGAAGAGGCGAAATGGATAAAAGTTGACCCTAGGTCGTCCCCACTCAAATATATACAATCCGCCACCCAAACTGAGCCGGTTGACTGAATTGGAGGCAGTCCATATTTGGTGTTGGTGGTAGGAGGGATTGAAAAATCTAAAAGTGAAAAGGTTTCACTGCCAATTGATTGGAAATCAGGAGAGCTATAGCGTTGATTAGAGCCAAATATATCAGTCCATTTGGGTCCCTGGTATTCGTTAACAATGTAACGTGTGACAAAAAAAAGGGAGTTTTAATGAACCAATTTCCACAACTTTATTTTTTAGTACCCTTAATAGGTACGTACCTACCTACCTATTGAAGTGATTATTTTTAGGTATAGCTACCGCTTTCGACAGTTCACAGCAGCTTCACTTTAATTAGTTTACTTGCAGGTACTTGATAGCAAAAAACTGTCTAAACGGTGTCCTAGAACTCAAAAACAGATTTCGTTGGTACTCTCATCCGTAATAGCCTAATTTTCATTGACAATATGATATAGAAAATCAAGCTAATTATGCAAAGTTCACATTTTCATGCACTGATGGAAGGGCTGAAGGGTCAAGTTAGAGACCCCAAATTTACAGCCTATTTGTTTGAATGAATTTCGTAAATTTTCAACGCACCATTTTTCCCCTCTCTGTAAGAAGATAAAGGTACTGGTGATTCTATTTCTTACAGAAGACTAGACGATTTGCACAGAAGAACTTATATTGATGAACATAAGATGCGAATTGACATAAGAAGGAACACATACATGAACCAGACACGTTATATGTGGTAATGATACACAGTACTAGGATGAGATACTTGAAGAAATTGACTCACAAATATTGCCACTGATATCCAAACGCACCAGCAGGAGCTATGTCTCCCCCTCCCACCTCATCGTACAGCTACCAACCTCACCCTGTGCTGAGAGCCAGTAAAGCCAAGTCTCACCATGACACTTGTCCCTTTGTGCTTCATGGCAGGGTGCACCTACTGCTCTGCCCGAGGGAAAGCGTGAATAGTTATTCCTAGACCCTCCCCCCTGCCACACTTTGGGTGACACTGTAAAGGGATGAGGTACTGGTGATTTTATATTTTACAGAAGAATAGACGATTTGAACAAAAGAACTTGTATTGATGAACATAAGTTGCAAATTGGCATAAGAAAGAATACATAAGGTAAAGTGCCTTATTAACGCCACTCGAAAGTTTTTCGAATGTTATGTTGAGCCTAATTAACTTGACGGAGTGGTTTTAATGTTTTGATTGGACAATTATGTTTTTCATCATCCTAGTGGGTGAAAATTTCGACAAACATCGCTGAAAAACAATCACGATGTCTCAAGTACAAGTCGCTTATTGGCGTTGTTAGGGAACCAAGGTATAATTTAGATTTCAGTTCCTGAACTTTTAGGCTTCTGAGTGAAAATACATCAATTTCTGTTCATAAAGCCATTTTTACCATGTTGGTGAAAAATATCTAAGCTTTCCTGTAAAAAGATCTTTTTCAAGAAAAAAAGAAGACAAAAAAGTTTAATAAAGACTTTGTTTTTATTTCAAAAAATTAGGAAGAATTTTCTGAAGGACCTTATCATTTCACTGAGCTTTTTTATGAGCATTATTATTTTGCTTTACCATCTGTAACATGAATTTTTTTTCGTGATATATTACAATCATGAGAATTGAAAAAAAGCGATGCATTTTTCCTAATCATCATTGAGGGTAAGATGGATTCAACGGGACTAAAAAGTCAAACACCCCAAAGAGGCGCATTTAGGGTCCTTACTGACTGTACATAGCTAATTTCAAATTCCTAGCCCTATTTGGAGGAGAGTTATGCGAGGAACAAACATTAAAAATGGAAAAATCTACCAAAAAACCACATGTTTGGGGCTGTGAGGAGGTGAACTGGGACCGAAAAGTGGAGACTGCCAAAGAGCACATGTAGGGTCCCTACTGAATATACATACCAAATATCAGCTTCCTAAATCAATTTGAAGGGGAGTTACGTGAGGAATAAACTCAAAAAACGAGAAAAATGTAAAACTTACCAAAAACCCAGTTTTTTGAGGCTCTCAGGGGGTGTATTGGAGCTGAAAAGGTAGGACCCCCGAAAGGCACATCTAGAGCTCTTACTGAATGTGCATAATAAATTTAAAGGGGAGGAACAGCCTTTTTTCAAAGTCAAGAAGGGGAAAACCCCTCATATCTTCCCTTCTAATTGACTTTGGAGATTGATTTTTGGATATGTTATACAACTTTGGATTCGCTATCGAGTGGCTCAAAAATGAACAATTTTTATGTTTCTGGCCCCTTAGCACCTCCCTTACCCCTTGGGGTAAAACTGAATTCTGACTCAAGTTCCTCCCCACTCATATGTACCTAATCCGCCGCCAAACTGACCTGATTAGCTGAACTGAAGCGATTTTAATCAGTATCGAGCAGAGTAAATTATTTTAATGTTGGGTAAAAAAAATGAATAAAAATAAATATTTGACATGGCCAAAAATTTTCTTAATGGTCTTCTAGGGCCCCAAAACGGATTTTGTTGGTATCCCCTCCCCACCAGTGATATACAGCACTTAACTCAATTTTAATTATGAATATTAATTTTCGAACTTGAAAAGTGCCAAACGGTTGAAAACACAAATGTATAGATCGCATGTTTTCAAAAAAAGTTATCATATTTCATCACAAATTTACTTAAACGACATGGGAACTGTACTATATAGCATTTTTTTCATTTCTGAACATGTCGGTAGGATCACTTTCATGAACAAAGCGACCTTATATGAACCGAACATGTTACTAGCATGAGATACTTGAAGAGACTGACTCACAAACATCGCAACTGTTATCCGAACGCCCCAGCAAGAACTATGTCTGTCCCCACCACATCGCAAAGCTACCAACCTCACCCCACAGCAAGAGCCAGTAGGACCAAGCCACACTATCACAGCTTTGTATAGGATGGAGGAGATATACCTACATTATGATTATACAATATAATGGCATGAAAAATAGTCACGCAGTTATAGGTTCGTTCAACGTTCCCAAACTTTTTTGCACTTTATTTTTAAACTTTTTCTGAATCGAACCAAATACCGAAGGTACCTTCCTGTGCATAAATGTATAATTTTCAATTTGTATAATGCAATGTAATGACTATGAAGGGGATAAGTTGTCATTTCCATTGACTTTATTCTTACCATCTGAAAATAATCATACCCTACAATACGATGATATCCTTACCAGAAAAAGATAATATCTCATGGTACCTACAGAATGAATGAAGTACACAACTAAGCGAAGCAACCAAACGGATGTGTATTTTTTCCAATCGAATTTAACCAACGAGTTTAAAGCTTGATTTATGAAATGTTTATTTAAAGCTTTCGAAATGCTGAGTTATTCGGTTAAACTGCGAAATACATTGCGAGCACGTTATGTTATATAGAATAGTATACTGGTATGAGTTTGAAAAATATGGAAAGTCTCGGTCCTATAGATGTACATATATATTTTTGCGCCATAGTGTAACGGAACAACCAACTCCCCAACAATCTGAATAATTTACTGCATCGTACATCTATGTAGATAGGTAGCTAGGTAGTAGCTATCTAACCTATCTACTCGTACGTATGGTATACTCGTACGCGTATAACTATGAAGCGAAAAAGAAATACTCTCGTATAGTTTTAACAAAATAGCCATTTTTATTCGAACTTGTCGTATTTATTATGCGTAAGTATATTTTAACACGAGTGTGTTATAAACGGGAAGGAAATTCAAACCAATGTGTTCGCGAAACGTTGTAAAAGATGTTGAATCTTTTTCATCCAACTTCGACGTCGTATCACGTCGTAGTTTCGCTCCAACCAACGGCAACAACCTAAGTAATGGTTTCCTTAATGTGTGCGCGGAAATACAAGTTACGTAGTTTAATTAAACGTTAAGATCTAGATTTCCGACGATACGATATTGAAAATCGCAAATCAAAATCTCAAATAAATGAAACCATCGAGATGTTTACTGTTGAGCAGGAAAAATAAGTCCAAAATCGACTTCCAGTAGCTATGTAACTACGTATTTTTTATACGAAAGGAACGTATTACGTTGTATCTATAGATAACTTCAACAAATTACAGATAAAGATAACGATGCAAAAGTAAATACATATATTTACTCGTAAATACGTAAAAAAAAAATAAAAAGGCACCAGAGAATGAAAAAATCGAAGAAAGAACCAAGAGTAGTTATATTGTTGCATTACTCTCGTGTCGCACAAACACCTACACAGATGATTAAGCACATTCACATAATTTGCTCTCCGAACGAGATTAAACGGTGTAAATAAGAAATACCCTGGTACATAAATACCTGCCGAAGGTGCCAATTTACTACATCGCGTTGTCGACTGACGTGGAAAATAAAAAATAGAATAAATAACTTTGGAATAAACCTAATTGAAAAATACGTACCTGTACGTAACCTAAGTAATGCAAAGCTTGTATGAACTGTCGAATGTGGTAGCTTGTGCAATATAAAACATGATAGGTACATGAGAGTACCTACCAATAATCACTCTAGTACATAGGTACTTTTACCTATTAAGGATCACTTTTTCGCACGTAATGAAAATTGAAAAATAAAATTATAGAAATTGGTCCATTAACTTTTTTTTCTTGTCACATGTTATGTTGTTAACTAATACCTAGTTACTATTATGGAGTATTGGAGAAGGAGGCCCATAAATTAGTACCAAATGAGATACTGGAGTCTAAAAACTAATTAAGACCGTTATTAGTCATGTCAGACATTTACTTATTATTGTATTTTCTTAAAAACCAAGCTTACTTGTGCATGTGAGTCAGTTATTAAGTAGAGAGAACACACAGCACACTCTGCTGATTATAGAGGAACATAGGCAAGCCAAATGTCGTGTCGACGACGAAGAATATAGGCTACTGAACATATCAGTCCAGCAGTGTTGTCTTAGAGACAGAGAAGCCTACCTTAACCAATCCTACAATGAAACACAGGAATACGCAGACCACAATGAGACCAGTGCCGTAGACAAGAAAACATGCCAGATCACTAGAGATTTTAAACCCAACTCGCGAGATCAATAAAGATGAAGGCACAGTTGTGTGTGATTCTAAAGGAATACTGGACAGCTGGAAAATATAAAACCAACTAGTTCCTACAGTCGAAGTGACTGGTGAAGATGAGCCAAACATCCTACTTGATGAAGTAAGGCAGGTGGTGAATGCAATGAAGAAACGCACAGCACCTGGTTGCAATGGTATTGAAACAGAATTGTGGCAGGTTCTTGGTAAGTAGGGAATCAAAGCAGTATGGCAACTCTGCAATGTGATATGGCAGAGTCATAAATGGCCTCCTGAATGAAATATGAGTCTGTGTTGATTCCCTTGCATAAGAGCGGAGATGAAAGATTATGCTCAAATTATCGAACAATCGCTCTAATTCCACACAGCAGCAAGGCCATGTTACGAATCCTAAACAACCGGATCAAGGCATATATATATTCACAGGCAAATTCCACCTGAGCAAGCTGGGTTTATGCTAGGAAGAGACACAAGGGAACAGATTATGAATGTCCGGCAAATCATAGAAAAGTGCAGGGGCTTCAACGTACCAGTAGGGATGTGTTTCATAGATAACGTCAAAGCCTTTGATTGTGTGAATTGAAAGAAGCTGTTCAAAGTTTCAAGAGAAATGGGAATCTCTGCTCATATAGTAGATTTGGTGGAGTCCCTATGAGTTCTGTTCTATGGTAGTGAGAGTTAATGGTGAAGAATGTGGGGTTTTTTAAGTGGAACAGGTGGTGCGTCAAGGACACATATTATCCCTGCAGTTATTCAACATCTATTGTGAGCACAGAATTCGCAAGACTCTAGAATATTGGACTGATGGTATTTCCATTGAAGGAACAAGAATCTCTAATCTGTGATATGCAGATGATACCACCTTGATTGTCTCAAATGGAGAGGAAATGGCGGAGCTCGTCAACTTGGTGAAAATAGCTAGCGAAAAGCTTGGACTTCTTATCAAGGTATCAAAAACAAAAGTTATGGAGATTGATTGGGCCAAGTGTCTTCCAGATTTTACAGCTCTGAGCAAATACAAAAAGGCCAACACTTTTGCATATTTAGGTTCCATCATCGAAGCAGATAGAGGCGCTTTAGTAGAAATATAGCACCGAATCGCTTTGAGCAAATCAGCTATGACCAGACTGCGTAATGTCACATGTAATAACAAGATACAATTACTTTTTTCTCTGTTTCCTATATGCTGCGGAAACATGGACGTTGAAGGCAGATGATAAAAGAAGAATCGACACCTTTGAGATATGGGTCTGGTGAAAGATGCTGAGGATACCCCGGACGTGCAGCGCGATGAACCAACATTTCAATCGTCAAGAAAATACAGGAGCCAGTCAGGCTAAGTGTTTTGTGTGGGAAATGCATTCTAGAGTATTTTGGACATGCGACCAGAAGAGAAGCCAGAGGGAAATCTTGAAAAAGACAATCTCTTTGGTAAGGTCCCTGGTAAAAGAGGTAGAGAAAGATCTCGAACCAGGTGGTCTGACATCATCAAAGTGTGAATGGACTCTGTGGTAAGAGCTGCTTCACAGACACAAGATTGTAACAGATGACGCGCTCTTTCAGGTGCAATATGGTCGTGAGTGACCGAGACCTACTGATGATGATATTTTCTTATTATTTTGCTCCCTGGATTAAAATGATTTACTGGGTTCGATACTGGCTAAAATCGATTGACTTTGGACAGTAGACTTAGATTAGTGATTGATTAAAGGTATACGCATCGTATCTGACATCGCTTTCGTTACAATTTCCTCAAACTTATTATACGCGATTTATCGTCCATTTATTACTATCATTGCAACCTATACGCTTACGTTATATTTACCATAACAGGCATCATTTTCGAAACAATACCTGTATCGAAGTAAACTCAAAGGCTTCGCTTTTAATGATAAATCACCCCTGCGCAATACTCCGAATAAAAGGCCGAATTAATTAGCGAATTATGATGGCAAAACGGGTGCAAAATTACACGTCGTAGTCGATTATTTGAATTAAGTTTTCTAACCGTGGGCGCTGCTGAGTTGCGTTCGTTGTTCGCATTTTGTGTTTAAATAGGCTATAATTCGCGAATTTATTCAAAATTCTACGGTTATTTTCCTTATACCTATCTTCTTTTCTTCTCTTATATTCTATCTCCTATTGTATGAAACTTATTGTTAAATTATTCATGGATAAAGGATAACAATTTACAATTAAACAACTTCGACTTCTCGCTAGTGACATCGCCAAGATTTTTAAAAAAAAAAACAAAGTGAAGTAAAAGTAAAAGTGTAACGGAAGTTTTTTTTTATGGAAAAGAGTGGGTGTTGATTTTTTTTAAATGTTTCTGAATCGAATATTTCTGTATGAGGCATATTGTGTTATTTGGCATGAAAATAATTCTTATTCTCTTCAAATATAATGATTTATGCTAAGTAAATTTTTATCCTATTTGTAGACATTATGAAGCTAAGGAATGGCATTAGCATAGATAAGTAGAATAGACAGAAAAGAGTTCAATTATGATTGTTCGACCCCCCTCTTTTTCCCATGGGTATCACTGTACAGGTATCTAAAAATTTAACAAATGAGCGGTTTCAGAATTTCGATCGGATTACCAATCCAAGTGGCGGACACTGTAGACAGTAATTTTTCCCTACGCATTTTGACTATCTCCATTATTGAAGGGATAGCATTCGTTTGAATATTAGGAGCCCCTTCAAAAAATCAAGATAGGCATATTTTGTATATAACAAAAAATGCTGTCAAAGTGTTCACTATTCAAAACCACAATTTGGACAAAGTTTTTGTTTCATAATTTTACATTTTCCTCGATCACACCTCCTCCCCTCTTCCTGCTCCTGCTCCTCCTCCTCCACCCACACCGTGAAATTTAGAGAATGAAAAATAAATCCAAATCGTGGTTTTAAATGGCGAACTTTGTATTAGTTAACTTTTGTAGTATTTTTTGTCGTATACAAAACATTTCCATCTTGATTTTTTGAAGGGGCTCTTAAAATTCAAACGAATGCTGCCACTTCAGTGATACAGATGGCAAAATGTGTGCACGACAAAATTTGTAAGAAAAAATTTTCTTTACAAGGTTCGCCACCTGGATTGGTAATCAGATCGAAATTCTGAACCTGGTGGAAGGAAGGGGGGTTAGTTATCTTAGTTTAACTCACCTTTACTCATACTACACATGTATACTAATACAATTACTTAACTCCATAACGTCCGTAACAGGTTATTTATTTGTGTGGAGGAGGGAGTGGTGTCAGAATTTTGTAACTGTCTCAAGTTAGCAATACTGAATCATTCTGTGACGTCACTTCAATATATCATTTACCATTGATTCCTTTTATGAAATAAAATCCAGTTGTAAGTTAGGGTGGAATGGAAAAAAAATACCTTGGATTTTGACCAAATTGGCAGAGGTGGTTGACTTTGAACTGAAAATCTACCATTCAAAAGTTTGTGCCCTCGTCTCAAAAACGGGGGGGGGGTGAAGCTATGGGCTTTCAAAGTAGGGGTTTTCAGCTCAGAGAAGTGGAATTAGCTCAAAATATTTTGATAGTTTTGCCTAGCAGTGCTGCCAAACTTACTATTTAATAAAGGTTTAAAATATTGTTTTTTTTTTTCATGCCAAAATTTCACAATTCTATGTCTTGAAATTATTTTCCAAGTTGACAGCCCTACTATGCAAAATTTCACAACTATTTCGACCGAAATCCACTTCTTTGAACTAAAAAAAAGTTTTGAGCGCGTATTTGAAGAAGTAGGTCCTTTAGTTGTTTTTTTTGAAAAAAAAAAAATCAGGATTTTTGCGATCTGTAACTTTTCAATCCACTGATAGGGGGCCAAAAAACGCTGGTTGGACGCAGAAGCTCAAATTGCATCTTTTTAGCCCTGTGACCGGGGTCTCATACCCTTTTAGGGTGTATAAATAACGAAAAATAGGTGTTTTTTTTTTTTTTTTTGAAAATGACCTTACTTTAAGGATATCCCTCCCCGTCTGTGAGGTACAGGCATAAAATTTTGTATGTTGAGTTTTCATCTCAAAGTCAACCACCTCTGTGAGTCAAGTCAAAACCCGAGGAATTTTTTTTTTCACTCCGAGCTATTGTACGTGTTGTAAATATGAGGCGATGTAACACCGACATTGAGGAAAACCATATGTGTAGGTGTTGTAGATATTGTAAGAAAAATTACCCATTGAAAATCGTTACAAAAAAGCGAGATATAAGCTAGATAAAATCGTCAATTTCTTTTTTCGAGTCAACTTGGCCACAGTTTCCCATCTCTTTACTATTTTAAATCTTGATTTAATACATTTCTATTGAACCTTGAACATCGGTGATCATTGGAAGTACCATACGTGACAAATACGACGTGTGTTGGCGAAACTCGAATACCTAATAAAGAAAAGGGTACGTAGTACGTACTACCCAGTACCCTGTATCCACATTGGATAAAGTAATCGTTTCGGATTACTCGAGTCTATGGGGTACCTTTCTTGGGATTGTATATACTTCCCACCATCTTTTGGAACCGATACATAAATTACGACCACTGGTAAAACACCTTGTAATGGCTCCTCTAGCATTAGTCTTCTCGTTTAAAATACATTCAATCATTTTAACTGCACCCGGTTACAAAAAAAAAAAAACAAGTAAGAGGTAGGTGCTTGTGTTTTTTTTCTCAATTTTTCGTGTAAAACTGTCACTAGGATGCTTGCTTGTTCTGAATTCTGATACATTAGAAGAATGATGAAAATTCCAAGGGTATCAAAAAAAAAAAGGAAAAAAAATGTACATATACACTACAAGTCAGAAGTCTTATCGCCTCCTAATACTAGCAACTGGCTACGTGATCCGAAGACATTTTCCATTCGAAGCAATTTAATGCCTACACCGTAGACGAAATTTTTTAACGGATTATCTCGGTAAAATTTCTTCTCGATGCCATGGCCATGTAAGACCTTCGAAAATAAATGAAAAATTTTTTCTGTACCGGTAAGTTGCACGTTTCGAAGAGGGAATTTTTTCTCAATTTTTTTTTCCTCGCACGTATATAATTCAAATATTTTTTGAAAAGTACGAGTACGAGTAAGTAGGTTGCTGCTTCGTGGAATTTAGGACGTTTTTTCGGTTTTGCTTTTTTTTTCTGCTTTTGTAATTTTATTATTTTTATTTTTCATTTGAAAACAGAAGGTATTCCAAATTTGTTTGCTGAATAGTTTGGAAAAAATGTAGGCCATTTTATTATTCATAAAAATAAGTACCTGGTATAAATATCAAGGACGAGAAAAAATTATTTAAGTAGTGAGCCTTTTGCAGGCTTCGGCGTATTGAATTATTCTTTCGTAGAAATTGGGTTATTTAAATGGTGAAAAAAATAAATTCCAATGAACTCTCGAAGTGAATTTTTATCGAACATAATGCACACTATTGGGTCTCTCGTGAAAGGTTGCTATTGTCAATACTTGAAGTTTGAATATATTTATATACATTGAATATCACAAAAAAGAAACATTTCGGATCAATGGCCTTTCGAAGCGATGTGTTGAGGTGGGGTGGGGGGAGCTTCAAATTTATCAACCAATTTTTCCAATTTTATCAACTTTCAAAATTTCTGACCGATTTTTAAAAATTTTATAAGTAGCTTAAGTGCTAAATTTTCTCAAAACTTTGCAAAAAAGCAAGTTTCATAATTAAATAAAATTATTTAGCACGTAAAAGTGATTCCTTGTTTATTTATCAAATATAACGATGAAAATTCGAAAAATGGATCGAAAGAACTAGAAAATGAACAAAATATGTTTTTAAATTAATTTGTTTCCTTTTTTTTTCGTTTTTGATTTTTTTTTTTTTGAAAGTAAAAATACGAATATGTAGTAATCAAATATTACGATAAAAATTCAAAAAGTCTCGTTTTCTAGTTCTTTTGATGAATCTTTTTGAATTTTTATCATTATCTTTAATTACTTTGCATTTTTATTTCTACTTTCAAAAAAAAAAAAAAAAAAAAAAAACGAAAAAAATTGGGTTTGTTTTTGCTTATTACTATTTTACTAGTTCAGTTTTTGGTTTTTTCGTTTTTTAAAAATGCTAAAAAACTACGTTTTTTTTTGTTTTTTCGTTATCGTTTTTATTGAATTTTTGAAATCCTGCTCCTTGGTAAAAGTGTCACTGATTCCGACATAACTTTTACCAACTGTCACTCAATTTTTCCAACTCCTGAACACTTGGGAGGCGAGACACCGTTAGCCCACTCAAATTAGAAATAAAATGGAAATAAATGGTACTTTCGAGATTTTTTGCTGATAATTGTTCGGACAGATCCCAATAAGCATCCATTAAAATCTTACATCCCTACATTTTGTGCTTTCTCGAGGAGGGAGGAGGGACATGTCCTAAAATTTACTTTTTGCCCAAAATATCAAAAACTAAGCGATTTAGCGACAAAATAGTTAGGTGAAATTATATTTCTGATAAAATTTCCTTTAAAATGATACCAAATTTGATCCATTTTACTCAAAAGGGGGATCCAGGAAGGAGGTACGTTTTAATTAAAAATTTAGCGCAAAACTCAAGTTTTGCGACTGGAAAATACACCCCCTCCCCTCGTGCGTGAAACTTCCCTTGTAGAATTGTATTGCAATTTGCTATGATTGAACCTCCTTCATGGGTCTCCCCTTTTTGAGCAAAATAGGTCAAACTTGGTATAATTTTAAATGAAATTTTATCAAGAGTGTATAATTTCATATAACTATTTTCTCGTTAAATCGCTTGGTTTTCGATATTTTGGGCAAAAAGTAAATTTTGGGACATGTCTCACCCCCGCTCCGAGAAAGCATAAGAAGTAAATATGTAAGGTTTTAAGGGATGCTTGTTAGGACCCGTTTGAACAATTATCAGCAAAAATCTCCAAAATACCATTTATTTCCATTTTAGCCCTTTTTTGGCACTCATTTGACTGGGCTATAATGTTTTATGAGAGTTTTGAAAATATGAGACAATGACATTTTGCCCCTTCTTATGTTAGAATACGGTTTTGAGTTCAATCTGATAAATTTTTCCCTGACCTGGCAAACCTTCTCTTTTATGACCGCGAATACCTGCTGGGCAGAGGCCACTTTCTGTACCTGAAGAAATCCGACTGTCTGATAAACAAAGGTGAGGGGAGGGGTTGAGCACGGCCTTCCAAATATTGAGATAATCTCATAGTTTGTACGACTGAATATAGTGAAATGTTTTTTTTTAGGTAAAAAATGTGTTAAGTACACTTTTTTGGACTTTTCACCGTTGGTTTAACGCTCACTTTTTTCGCCCTCGCTTCGCTCGGGCCATTATAGGGCTCCTTTATATTTTTATTTTTTACTAAATGAATTCATTCGCTCTCCCGGACCGCAAACGGGACGTCGTTGGTATTCACAAAACTTTAAACCAGATCATCGTGCGGGATCAGATCCACATCTTGACTGGAGGCTGTTCTAAATGTAATACGCATCTCCTTTCCGTGTATTTCAAATCGCGAATGGAAAATTTAGCTCCGGCTTTTACGACACTTGTAGATCCTCGAGTATAGAATTTATTTCGAATACTCATAAATCAGCGATCGTTAAAACCAGTAGATGGTAGAATAATTCGAGAACATTATGACAACGTTTACAGTTCATCATTTGGGTGTGTTGCGGTCGTTCGGTAGCGAAAAGTTGACTCACGAAAGGCCATAAAAACGTTAGAATTTTGGTAATCATTGACCGATTCGCACCATAAACAAGGCATTCTTTGTACCCTTTTTATATGTAATATACTTCCTCGTCTTCATTTTTGTGCGGGCGGGCGGGCTGGCGGGCTGGCGGGCGGTACCGAAGAAGAGAAGAAGTTCGCAAAAGAAGGAGGTTTTAAATTTCCATACGTGACTTCACGTTTCAATGAAGACTTTGGCGGTAATCGCGTAAAAGTGAAAACTTTTAAAAATATTTTCTCAACTCGTAGGCATGTACTATAAATTCGTACTTTCCGGAACCGTTTCCGCGTTCCAAGCTCGTTAACCGCACTGCGCCCGTAGTACACCCAAACGGAAAGATTATCAAAAGCTGTAATATAAAGAGAGAGAGAGCGAGAAACAGAGGTAAAGAGGGGATAGAAAAGCTGTACAATTTTCCTATATACTTATACTTATACGTGTAAGAATAGGATATGGGAATAATATGAAAAACAGAAATAGACAGCGAGCGGAGTGCGGAGAGCGGAGAATTGAGAGCGAGGCGAAAAGAAGACCTAACCGGCGAGCTTCTAAGACCAGACGAAAAAGCAATTGTAAAATAAATAAATAACACAACTGTTAGATAAAGTTGGATCTATGTTTACTTTTCAATATTTTACTTTAACAACGACGCGCTGGACATTTTAGTAATCTGAGTTTTTACGTAAAATCTTTACAACTCGCTGCTGGTACGTTTGAAAATAAATAAAGGATTTATATAATCTACGGTCAGCTCGATTTTTACTATATAGCTTCTTCTATGTAGTATATGTGTATACTGTATACCCACTAACCAAAAAAAGGATGGAAACTTTTAACGCATTACTTGCTCGTATACAATGTTACCCGATGAAAAAAAAAATAGAAGAAAAGAAAAAGAAACCTTTTCGAAGTCTTGGCTTTTTACGTCTTTCTTCATCAATCCTTGAGGTGATTTTCGATACACCGATGTTTCGTATTTCAGCTGTACCTAGATATACGTACGTTCGTGAATTAAATTTTCTTTCTATTGTATGTAGAATAAGCCAGTGACGTGATATTTGTAGCATACAGGGTGTCCTTGGTGCGATTGACGAGCCAGAAACATTAAATTGACGATTCAACATAGTGGTAACCTACTTTATTAGATATATTTGCCTATTTACAATTTTAAAAGGGCTTAAATCATAGAAATTTCGTGGAAAAAAAGATTAAATTCAATTGAATATGTCACATTGTCAATCAAAACAAGATTATCATAGATTATCAAGCAATGACAAAGGGGGCTGGTCCTAGAAGACCATAAAGACCATTTTTGGCGATGCCAAATAATTTTATTTATTTTTTTCCCAAACCAAAGTTTATTTAATTTCTTCAGTACGCTTAGATTAGAGATGAATTTGATATTTATGAGTGGGATTGGTCTACTATTGAAATTAAGTTGAGCCTAAATAGGGCAGAGGGGAGGTGCTTAGAGGCTAAAATTGCAAAAATTGGTCGTTTTTTAAGCAAAAGATGTGAAATTAAAAGTTGTATTGCATATCCCAAAATCAAACTGTCAAGTCAATGTGAGGGGGGGGGGGGGGGGTAAAGAGTTTCCCCCGTTTTTGACCTGGAAAAAAATTGTTCCGTTCACTGGGGGAGGGTTGAAATTTAGCATTTACTTGAGGATTTTGATTTTCTATCCTCATCGAACACATTCACAGTCCCAAAAAAGTAGTTTTTAGGTTGGTTCTGATTATTTTTCAGGTTTCTTCAGGGAACATTTCCCGTCTTAAATTGAGCTATAGAGTTGAAATTCAGTATGTGATTTAGTGGAGTTCCTAGATGTAGCTTTTGTGGGTTTCACCAACTCACTCCATTATCTACTTGTATCTTTGCAACGGGGAAAAAAAATGCAAAGGGCTCCTTTTTTTCACTCTATGAATGGAACAATTCGCGTAAATTTTTTTTTTAATGAAAATCAAACTTGAAAAGCAACGCGTTCTCGTCAAGGTGGAAAAATATTCTGTACTGGGACTGCCTATGCTGACAACTGAAGGGGTTATTATTGAATGCACTTTTGGAAAAGTATAAAAATTCTAGTAAAACTAGAAAGCGTTGTACGATAATTGAAAAAAAGCATCGTATCCGATGCTGTTTGAGCCTAATTTTCATAACATTAGGAAGATGTTCGAATTGTCCACTGATGGAATAAAAAAAGCAGCACATTGGAATGTTTTTTCTTGAATAATGACAGGAGAGCGAAAACCCCCAAAAAGCACATTCGAGATCTATATTTAATCTACATACCAAATTTGAACTTCCTAACTTCATTTGGAGGAGAAATGTACAAGGAACAAAATCAGAAACATCAGAAAACCCGATCAAAAACCCAGAGCAATGAGGTTGAAAAGTCGACCCCCCCCCCCCAA
>FIZR01003651.1:0-17586 GCA_900060175.1 Ferrisia virgata
TTTTTTTTTTTTTTTTTTTTTTTGGTGCCAAATATCAGTTACACTCTAAAAAGGTTCATCGTCCATGTACCCAAACGATATGAGAAAATACTACACCGAAGTAAATATCTTGATTAAACGTTGAATCAGCTGCAACAAGCAGGCGTTCGAATGAAATTAAGCTTACAATTGTTGTTTTTTACGCTTGATAAATCACAAATGTGAAAATTTGGTTAAAGAAATACAGTATACCTGCGGTAATAATCAAGAGTGCAAAACTACGAAACTTAAATGTTATTAATATAAACTTATACATATTACCTATGCCCGAAAGTCGAAACTAACGAAACGTATCGTAAACAAAAATTTCTCACAAATTTATCTAATACCTAGACCTACCAATCTTAATTTTAAAAAACGAAAGGTAGGAAGGTTAGCTTGGCAAGAATTTTAAACGATCGTGATTAGGAAAGAAAATAGCCGTTAAAATTTAAAGCAAGCGAGGATATTTTCATCATTCAAATTGCTTTCTTTTCAAATTTCGTGTTACAAATTCGTCATTCTCAAGCGTACGAATTCAAATTTCAACTCTCATCTTCTTTTCGAAATACCTATCCGACTACTATTTGGTAAAGTACGATAACAATCGGTTGAAAAAAAAAAAAAAAAAAAAAGGTTAATAAAAATATTTGAAGGAACCTGAAAGTGAGCGAATTTGAACACAATTAACATCATTGATTGTACTCAAATTCGTATCGTCGAGTTAGAATAATTTTCGAGTAAGTATGTGTGTACAACTTACTGAAGGTGAGAACATTTTACAATTTTACAACCCATCGAGTATTAGAAAAAAATTCAAAAGAAAAAAAGGGTAGGTAAAAATTGGTAGATATACATATAAGCGATGATATACCGATACGTAATGTACACGTAACTACAATAAATAATAGTATACGATATATTACATTATTAGAGCTCCTATAATACTACAAATAGGTTGATTTTATTGGATAGCTTAATATTTGTAATAAGGTAGGAATTAGGTAACTAAATATTTTAGATATTTATCCAGATATACGTCTTAAATAGGTACATAAAACGATCACGCGCCAAGTTGCACGAATAATATTATATATAAATGTATAGATTATAAAACGATAACAATCAATATTAGAAAACAAAAAACAAAAAAAAATGAAAGGAAAAAAAGGAAAACCAAAAACAAAACAAAAAACTTAATCCGGTATAGGTACGTAAATAAGTGAAATAACTTATAAATGTGGAATAATAAAATAGTATTGAAAATGAGATTTGAAAATTACATACTCCGAACGATGAATTTAAATAAGAACAGGTTAGGAAAATAGATTCCAGATAAAAGGTTGGAAGATTCGTTTAGCTGTGTAGATTCTGCGATCATCGAGTCGTACTCGTACAGCAGTTAGATGATTACGGTATAAGTTGAATTCAGAAACGAAAATAAGTACGGTAATTGTACGTAGCGTACGTCGTATTAGCATGAGCTGGCGCTTAGAGCGCGTTTCCTCCTACTTGTTTCGTACGTTGAGCAAATGTGTAAGTAAGTAAGTAAGTAAGTAAATAAGTAAGTATACAGACGAGGATAGTTACAAATTAAGGAATATTTCTGGATCTGCTGAAATTGGTTCTGGCTGTCATGGCAGCTATTTCTGAAAGGCGAACGCCAATCGGCGCTCGATCGTCGTATAAAGCCGGAGCTTGCAATATGATTCCAGCCGTGCCCACTACTACGGCTAATGTGAATATCCATAAGAATAATCTGTCTAATACCATCGCCACGTATTTCCAATCTTCTTTTATCTGCGAAAACGAAAATACTACGCTGTTATAGGTATGTGGAAAGCGCAGAATGTACAAACATGTATCTACATACCTTATTGGAATCTTCTTCTCTTTTGGTATAGTCGGCGATATACTGAACTCCGTTGAAGGCCCTGTGCAATTCGGGGCACTGGTGCCAATGAACGTGATGCGAACAATCGCCGCTGAACGTATCCGATCGGAAAGTTGTCTCGTCGTGGATGGGAGGCGGTGGCAGTGGAGAAGGTCCGTGAATTCGGCAACTACTTCTTAACGAAGCGCTCTCCATTTCTCTGTACGTACAATTAAAACAATCGCCAGTCGATTATATTATTTCGAAGACAAAGCCCGTGCAAAGCAATATCGATCGTTTTCATCGACTTTACTGACCGCGACGATAACGGTAATTCTTCATGATCGCTAGAAGGGAAGACGTCGTGACTACTGCTGTGCAATAATTCGGAAGCTGAACTCGGCACTGTGTTATAATTGCGCGAATCTCGTAGTTCCAGACCATTACACGTTCTTACGATTATCCTATGACACGAGCTGACCAAGCTGCCAATTAGAAAAGTTCACATAAAAAATGTGAAAACATAGCCAAGCTCAGCGGCAACGAACAAAACGTTCCAGCTTCAATAATTATTGCTGCAATGAAGACGTCCGAGTGATTCCATGGAGGTTCCAATGCACCAACGAGTATGTATATGTACTTCTACTTACATATACTTATATTCTGCTCGTCGCACACATTCCGCATCGATCCGCTAAGTCTCAGTTTTATATTTACAGACTACAGTGTGTTCAAAAAAAAAAAAAAACATCGCCAAATCTATTTTTTTTTTTTGGTCGCGTCGCGAAATTGAAATAGTTCATTTGTACTATTTTAGTAACAAGCAGCGCATCCCTTTTTGGAGTAGGATGAAATACGATTTATTTAGTTCGTAAAATGGGTTCACAAAATGTAGTAAAAATTTCAAACTCTTATTAGGCTGGGTCTATCAACCTACGGCGGTTGAGGAGCAGAGATATAAATCAGAAGACCATTACAATCATATTTGGTCATGTCAGATATTTATTATGATTCTTTTATTTTTCCCTCCTCCAAAAACTAAAAGCATTTACTCTGCTTGATACTGACCAAACTCACTCCAATCCAGTCAATAGGCTCAGTTTGGCAGCAGCTTAGAAATTTATACGTGGATGACCTAGGGTCAAAATTCAGTCGCGGACAAATTTGGCAAAGAAAGTGCTGAGAGGCCAAAACCACAAAAAATTTTTTTTTTTTTTCAGCCAAAGTTGTACAACATTCCCCAAAATCAGCTTCCTGGGTCAATTAAGAGGGGCGATGTGAAGGTTTTTCCTCTTTTTGGCCTAGAAAAAAGACTGTTCCTCCCCTGTCTCCTCTGCAAATTAAGCTAGGAAGCTGCAAGTTCGTATCTGGTCCTAAATGTGCCTTTCAGGGGTCTCGAAATTTAAGTCTCATTGCAACCCCCCTCTCCCACTGTAGTTTTTTGATTGATTTTTGTTTCTCACAAAACTTCCTCCCAAATTGAGCTAGGAAGTTGAAATTTGGTATGTAGGTTTTGTAGGGGACCTAGATGTGCCTTAATATTTTACGAAAATTAAGCTGAAAAAGCATAGCAAGGAATTTTTTTTCCTTCTCCCTTGAAATGTGTAGTAGAAATTTACTCGAATCACGATTTTCATCCACAAAAAAACTTCGCGACCGTTTTTTTTTCTCGCAAAAAAATTTTTTCCCCCTAATTTTGGAGTTTTTACACCTTAGATTAGCCAATTTGAACAAACCGAGGGGTATTCAGTCGTGGATAGAACTTACGTTAGGTTCCTTATTTCGTTCAAGGTACCCTTTTCGAGTAAAACTGGTCAGGTTTGGTATACTTTTCACGGGAATTTTGTCAGAAATCTATTTCTATGGTTACTGTAGCCTTAATCTGCTTATTATTCAATATTTTGGGCAAACCCCTCTCCCCTGCCCATTTCTACAGGAGAGAGTTCAAAAGGTAGGGGTGTAAGGTTTCAGGGAGCGCTTATCAGGGGCCATTCAGAGTATTTTACGACAAAAATCTCAAAAGCGCCGATTTTTTACAGTTTTGTCCTTTTTTGAAGTCAATTTTCGAAGACTATATTTTGACGGCCAACACAACCATACGGAAATTTCAGCCAGAACTCGCGCAGTATAATCGTAAATATTTACTTACTTTCTTCTTTCCATATGATATTGCGGTCTGCGCATCACCAGTAATCTAGGAAGAATATGAATGAATACCCTCTTCACCCAGGGAGCCATGACGTGGGTAGTTGGAGATCGGAAATGTATATTCAGTACAACCACCGTAACGCAAATGCTGCAAAATAATTTCATCGCATAAGAATCATAGTTGTAGCAGCCAAATTCAACTACAACTAATACACTCCATTCGCCTTCTCTACGTACGATGGAAATTTCCCCAAAAATGAAGCGAATTATTTGCCAATTGTATTAAATTCTGTACAAATGTGAGTGTTGTACCATTTAGTAGGGCAGTGTTTCATCAACCTTCGCCCTAACACTACTTCACGTAGCTAGCTCAAAAAATATGTATACTTTAGGCTTCGAGGCCGATAAAAGTAGAAGACTGAAAGTGGGCACACATACCAATAACGCAGTATACCGAGAAAGTAACTAGTACAAGGTGTTTTTAGGCGAATGTCTAGGTAAATGTAGGTAGATATGTGAAATTCAAACGGCGGCAATAAGGTTGTTTACCTGAGTGTATCCAAAATCATGGTGAACAGTACGAATTTACCCAGTAGGGGTACAACCAATGACGTTGGAGGAATGATCTCAGCCAACAGCAAGAAGAACACAGTTAACGACAGTAAGATCGAGATACTCAAACTAACCTGTAACAAAGGGAAATAGAATGATGATAAAAGCGGCGAAAACAAAGGGCGAAAGCGAAAAGAAAAGGTAGGCACACGGTACCAATGGTATAAGCTAAGGCAGAGCCACGTAGGTGACAAAAACCATAGTGTATCGTAACAGATTGGCAGATGAAAGGAAAACTCACTTTTTCACCGCTATCCGACGGTAGATAAAATACCAAAATGGTAAGGAAAGAAATACCCATACAAGGTATAATGAGATTGACGGTATAAAAAAGCGTCTTTCTTCGCATAGTTATGTTGAAGGTAATATCCAAGTAAGGCTCATCGCAACACGTATAAAACTTTTCATTTCTAAAAACAAAAATAGGATACACTCGGCTTAGTTTATTTTATCTACACACGGTATAGATGTGTACCGTACCCATATACCTATATAATACGCTAAGTATACTACTACAGTCTATACCTACTATCTACTACCTACTCTGCTTTTTAATACACATAAAAACACGATTACTACACGCGCACACCAGCACAGTTTAAAAGAAATTAAGCTCCGGCGTTGAAGTTTCCGCACTGTACGCGGCTCGGTCGTATAGCGGCGGTTGTCGCCGCCATCGGCATCGGCATCGGCATCGGCTGCGCTGCTTCTGCCATCCGCTAGTTTTTACTTTCAGTAGCTAGCTAGCTACCTACAGATACACTTTCTCAAACGCTTCACCATATTATCGCTGTACATCGCGCGTCAGACGAGTCACTTCGCGTTCCAGGCTGCTTTGCACTTTTTCTTTCAACTTCTCACAAATTGCCAACCTAAATCGATATTTTTCACCGACAACTCGACAGACGTCCGCATGTGGCATTTGAAAGCACGCGAATTCACTCTGCACATATTTTCCACTCAAATGCGCGAAGAAAGCATCGCAATGCGTTGCTTTATGAGCCAAATTGCCTAATTTCGTGGAACGATGGAAGGCAGGAGAGTGCAGACAGGTTCTAGCAGTGACGAATAACTGAAACCTCCAGAAGGAACATTCAACTTCCCCAAATCTATCTAGATATCAAATTTCAAACCGCTAGCTCAACTAAGGCGGTAGATATGCCTAGTAAAAACTACATTTTCGGAGCTTCGAGGAGGTGAAATCACGCTGAAAAGCCATAAAATACCAAAAGGTGCATTTATGATTACTACAAAATGTACAAACTAAATTTCAACTCTGTAGCGCAATTTGGCTGGGAGATATGGGTGGAACTCATTCTTTTCCAGGTCAAAAAGTAGGAAAACCTTATTTGTTCCCCTCCCCTACCCTTCCCATTAGTGCAGCAAAATGAATTTTGGATGTAAGTATGTACGCAACTTTTAATTTTCCGTCGATTAACCCCTCGTCATCTTCTGTGCCCCAAATTTAAGTATAACTGAGTTTTGATCCAGTAATCTTTACTCAGCCTAATGCCTAAATTTGACTGATTTTAGTTGGCACAGAGCCGAGCAAATGATTTTAGTCTTGGAAGCGGATGTGGCGAAGGGGGGGGGGAATGAAATGAGAGTAAGTAAATGTGTAACATGGCTAAAAATGGTTTCAATGGTTTCTTCGGAGCACAAAAAACGGAGTTTCGTTGATACTTCCTGACTCATGTGCCGCAGGTCGATAACACACGCGATAGTCTAATTTTCATTGACAATGTGACTGAGAAATTCCGGTTAAAAAACATTTAAACAACGCGCAATCACAGTACAGCGAAGTAACCAAATAAGTGCCTTACATCAAAGACACAACGGCTGGTTTTTCGTTACACTTACAAATTATTCGAAGTTGAAAAATCATTTTAAAAAGGGAAAACACTCGATTTATTCGCGATTTTATTAACTTGTAGAGCTCAAGCACAGCCTACCAATCTGTCGGCTCTTGGAAAACACCGATAATGTAAAGTGTAGTCGATGGTTCGATGTTTCCTGCGCTTAACCCATATTCCAAGTCATTGTCGAAAGGATTTACGCTGTCGTCAGACTCGCGAAATAAAACTTTCATTAGCGTGATTTTCTTTTTTCAAAAAAGCCGCTAGCAAAGAGGTTTAACAAGTTTATTTTATTTGTCACGTTTTAAGCATCTTACGTCTGATACGTATTTCTGGATGATCTCGTTATTAATGAACACTTCACTCGGCATAATATAAATTATTAAATTCATTCGAATTCCGCAGTAAGAAAGGTTTACGCATCTTTCAGACTAATTTTCTCGATATTTTTTCTTTTCTTTTATTTTTTAAATGGGACACGGCGCCATTTTGACACCGTTGTGGTATGTTTTTGACAGATAGTTTCAACACAATCATGACACATTGTTTCTGATTCTGTTTAAGCGGTACACTATTTACATAGTGGTGCGGACATCTGACATAATTATGATTTGATTATGACACCGATGCGACTCGGTAGTGACACGCTTTTATTAATGTATTTTCAATTCAATGTGTCAGAAACAGGCTATAACCAGATCAAAGCATTCCTAGATTGCGTCAAAAATATGTCATAATTGCGTCGGGAATGTGTCTAAGCTATGTCAGAAACATGTCACAACATTGTGAAAATAGTGTCATTATGTTGTCAGAAGTATGCCGCAACTGAGTCACATTGGTGTCAGAATTAATTCAAAAGTATGTCAGATGTCATTATTACGCAAATAGAGCACAGCTAAAACAAAGTCAAAAACATACTTCAATTCAATGTTGCATGAACGCACTTTTCAAAGTTCTCAAAAACGTTCGTTCGTTCGTTCGTTCGTTCGTTCGTTCTCAAAACTTCGAAATGTGTTTTTCTTTGGAACGTTCATTTATCTAGGCGAACATTTGCGTTTGTTCTTCTGTTTTACATCCCTGTTCTCGAACCCGTTCGTGTTCTCAAAAGAAATATACGAAAATATGCGTATTTTCATAATTAAGAAGAAAAAATGCCACTTTATGCCTCTTTTGCTGATCGCTTCGAAGTACAAACAAGCGTTCTTAATTCTCTCAGAGAAAAATTTTGTATTTCACAAGGGAGATGAGTGATTTTCATTTTCAACACGTTTGAATTATTTCGCTTGCTTTGCTGGGTGAAATTAACCTCAAAACTCGCCAAAATCACTTATCTCCTAACTCCCTTGTTGAATAGAATACATATTATGCTAAATACTATTAGTTTGTAGTTTTTCAACATTTAGTGGCCTCAAGCATTAACCTAAATAACACACCGCCTACAAAATGATAAAAGAAAAAGAAAAACCACGCAAGTACTGGTGTGCATTCAATGTAGGTAATTTAGATTTTTTTCTACTCGGATTGTACTCGTTTTAAGAATGAGAACGCAAAAAAAGCGTTCGAACGCGTTCTTCGTTCTCGTTCACGTTCTATTCTTGCAACACTGCTTCAAATGTGTCAAAAACTTACCACAACTGCGTCAAAATGACGTCACAATGTTGCCAGAAGTATGACAAAACCACGTCACAAAGTTGTCATTGACAAGTCAAAATCATGTCAAATATCATTATTATGACAATAGTTGACTATGTTAATAACATGCCACAACCAAATCACTTTTGGGTCATAATCAGGTCAGGAATGTGCCATTATTCAATAGTGTGCTATCATTATACTAGTGCCATGTCAAATGAAAGTTTGTCATTTTTAAGTCATTAATGTGGCAACAAAAATGCAAAAAATATGTCACACGTATGTCATGGTAACGCTACATAATCTGCATCGGATATATGCCATTCAGATATTGCAGATGTGTCAGTTGAATTGTCAGCTTCGTGTCATAAATACGCTGATATACTACTAGGTTGATGACAATGTCAACAAATATTGTGTCAGAAGTATGATAAAACCATGTCACATAGTTGTCACTAACAAGTCAAAATCATATTAGATACCATTATTATGACAATAGTTGACTATGTTGATAACATGATACTATCAAGTCACTCTCGCGTCATAATCAGGTCAGGAATGTGTCATTATTCAATAGTGTGCTATAGTTATACTAGTGCCATGTCAAATGAAATGTGTCAACAAAAATGCTAAAAAATATGTCACACGCGTGTCATGGTAGCGCTACATAATCTGCATCGGATATATGCCATTCAGATATTGCAGATGTGTCGCTTGAAATGTCAGCTTCACGTCATAAATACGCTGATATATAGTACTGGGGTAATGATGGTATTTGACAAATATTGTGTCAGAAGTAGGTTAGTAATGTTCTGTTCAAATGTCACCTGAAACTCAGAAATTAGCTAAAAGTGTAGAATATTGGCGACCTTTTTCTCATTTAAAATTCACACAATTGCCGGACCAATTAAAGTAAGGGGATCGTCATATGAGGAGCTCAGAATCAAAACTCACTTTTGCCAGAAATTGGGAAATGGGTTTTTTGATGAATTCTGATAGACTTCGCTACGCTCTACAAAATTGTTTAAAAACATTTTTGTCAATTCGCGCTCCTTGTGGGTGAAAATCGTACTCAAAGTCATGGGTTAGAATCAAAACTCACATTTGCCATGGTTAAATGTGAGTTTTGACTCCAACTCTATTACTTCGCATCGATGAGCTTGGCTGAAAGATAAACAACGCCGTAAGTTGGTATAATGCGTTACTTTCTACTTTAAATGATGCGCGGTTCCTATTATTTTCGAATATTTTTCGTTTTACTGATTACAAAATGAGGAAGGCTGTAGATGTTCACACAAGAAAACGACTTATTAACAAGGATACATGGCTTAAAAATGTTGAAAAGAATAATCGGTAAGAATTCTTATCATTTCCTACGCTGTACAGCAGACAACCATGCTTTTGTACTGACGTTAGCGTTAATGATTTTGTTACTGGTTCTCATTATTGCAGTCACAAGCCAAAGGGTCCTATTAAAATTCCTAATTGTCAACATAACGATGATAAATTCAAATGTGCTACAATCAAACCAAGTGATCTCAAAAAGTTTCACTCCGCTCTCTACAAAACTACGAACAAAACGATTCAAGACAACTTTATCCTGAAAAATGTGAAGACCCTTCCCCCCCCCCTTGTGAAACGGCACTGAAATAAGAAGAATTCACCAACTGCGCGATCTTCAAAGCATTTCATAAAGAATGGTGATGGCTATCTAGTACCTGTGTGCTTGAACGCTTTCATTCGAGTACTGGATGTATCTAGATTCAGAATCAACCATATTACTCTTACCGATTTCGCTAACAGCTATGTTGAAGAAAAACGAGGAGATTTCAAGCTCGCAGAAACCGAACTGACGACATTTGCACGACAGGTAGAGTAGGTATATTAACGTATCTTTTAACGAGTTTTCATTTTAGAGCTCCATTGCACCCCGTCGCAGTCCCATAGAAGTAATTTTTCAAGTACATTCATCTCTGTCTGACATATCTTACCTTCAAATTGAGCAAAGAGGTTGAAATTTGGCATGCAGCATTTAGCAGGAGTCTTGGATGTACCGCATTCGGATATCAACTCCCAGCCACATTGCACCCCCTAACACTTCCACCTTCGTGTAAAGCTTTTCAAAGAGAACAATGATGTAAGTTATTCGAAGGCACGTTTAAGAAAATAATAATACATCTCTCCTCGAAAACTCGTCTAGACTATTCTGGTAAAGAAAAAAAAAATAAGAAATACAAGTTTTCTGAAATCTAGTATTTTACGCCTAAAAAATGGAGTAAACAGTAACAACAATAGGTACGCGTACCTACGAATGGTAGATTTTACCGAGAGAACAGGATGAGAGGAAAGTAGACACTAAACGCAAACATCTGCTTATCTATTTCTTCTTTCAATGGTTTGGAAAAAATATCAGTTTTCACGCCACAACTTTCACCGCTAACGAAATACAAAGATAGGTAGGTAGGAAGGTAGGTAGTAGGTACGGTTGAAAATATTTCTTTTTTCAGCGAATTGACCAACAGATAAAGATTGATTTTTTTAAAAGAGCGAAAAAGATAGCACGATGAAAAAAAAAAAGGAGAAAGAAAACGAATGAAAAATACTTTAAGGTATTTTTCATTTAACGAGAAGTCGAAAAGAAATAGCGAATGGCGTTCGCAGGTATACGTACAAAATTCGGAGACGGTTTTTAATAAGTGAGACGACGACGACGACGACGATGACGACGACGAAGGTAAACGTGACCAGGTGTTCGGGTCTTAGTGGTCATTTATTAAACGAGCCAAATACGTCCGTATACGTGCATGTGTATGTGCTGTACGTTGTATGTACGTAGTAGCTAGCTAGGTACGCTTTTTATGTGCATTGTATACCTTCATTTATCCGGGTACGTAGTGTACGCATCATATACGAATGTGTGATAGGTATCTCTGCTGTACCTACTTACAGGTTAACGTATTGGCACGCAGTGGACGATACTACATTGTCATTGGCGTTAGGTGTGCGGTATAAGGTTTGGGCACCATTTACAACTGAAGATACCCTAGGGATGATAATAGTCGAATATTACGGTACGACACGGCGTGGCGGATACTTTGTAACTCTATCTCTATTCAGCTACTCTCCGCCAGCCACCATCTACGTACTATCGAGTTTATTTTTCATTCGCCTAGCCCTACGGTGTACTACGCGTAGCATATAGGTACTAGAAAGTATAGGTATACCTATAACTATACCTACTACCTACTACCTACACGACAGATGGGGCGACGATGTGCTATGCCGTATGCTCCGTGCAGTGTGCAGGGTACACGACGTTTCAACGTGTACCGTTTAGAATACGCGCGTGTAGTGGTATCCGGCGACCACACAACTTATGAAAAGAAAAATATTGCTCGTCTCTGCGGTCCAATAATGAAAAAACCATCTCTTTACGCCGCATTAGGACGCGACGCGACGCGATGCGAAGCGAAGCACCACTCGTACACGCGAGGTACCATTATGAGGTATACATTCGGAAATTACACGTAGACTACGGTGGACATTAAAAAATACCGTATCTATCTATCTTTACGGGAGTGGGGGGGGGTGGGCGGTGCACATAGCGCAACTACAATAGCGCAGTCGATTATCCGCAGGCCAATTGCACCGTACGTGAAAAATGATCCAAGTACCGTCATCGTACACGTACGCTCAATTTTTACGCAATGTAAATTTTAAAACGTTTACAAAAAGCTTGCATCTGGAATACTGCTACCGGCGGCGTACTCATCTCGCATAGGTGGTCGTATGTAATCTTTTTCCACCGGAAACCGCAAACATCGTAACTAAACCTCGTGCAGCAACGTAACTTCAAAGCAGCTAAACTAGAAAAATAGTTCAATTAAGCTAGAAATTGAAATTTTACGCGGACATTTTCGAGTGTTTCAACTTTTCAGCCCAAGTCTCGAAAAGAATTTTTCAAGTAGTTCTTCGTCATTAGTTTTTCGAATTAGTTGAGCCAGTGAGCCAGAATGCTGCGGAGTAGTTATTAGAAAATAAATTCGTTTCCAAGATTCAACGTCTATGGTGAGCATGTAATTCGCGAACCTCTGGAACATTGGACTGGTGGTATTTGCACTGAAGGAAGAAGAATCTCTAGACTGCGATAAGCAAGATTACACCACCTTGGATTGCTGCAGCTCGTCTCAACTTAGTAAAGACAAGCAGCGAAAAACTTGCACTTCGTATTAATACATCAAAGACGAAAGTCATGGTGGTGGATCGGGCCAAGTGTCTTCCAGTTTCTAATACAGCTCTGAGCGAATACCAAAAGAAGCTCCATCATCGAAGCAAATGGAGGTTCGTCGGCAGAATGAACGGCGCCGAATCGCTGTGCGCAAATCAGCTGCGACCAGACTGCGTAGTATCACATGTAATAACAAGATCTCCAGAAAGACAAGGAAGAGAGAAACTTATACAGTCATTTGTTTCATCTGCTCTCGCCTTCGAGATGTGGATCCGGCGAAGGATGTTGCGATTACCCTGGACAGCGCGACGTACTAACATTTCAATCGTCAACAAAATACAGGAGCCAGTCAAGCTGAGTGTTTTATGCGAGAAACACGCATTCTAGGGTATTTTGGACATGTGCGACTAGTAGAGAAGTGGGAAATCTCGAAAAAGACATTCTCTTTGGTAAGGCCTCTGGTGAAAGAGGCAGTGGAAGATGTCAGACCATCCATTGCAGCGCGAATGGGCTCTGTGGTAAGAGCTGCTTCACAGGCTTGGGATCGGTGGTAGGTGGCGCACTCTTCTAGGTGCAATACGGTCGTAAGCGACTGACACCTATCGATGATGACTGATAAGAAAGAAGAATTGAGCCTTCTTACGCAAATAGGGAATATAAAAAATGCCTTTTAGGCCTGCATAACAATATATACAATAAATAGACCTTGGAAATTGTTTTTGCTTCGATTTTACCGTTACATTTTGTATTATTTGTCAACTTTTAAAGTTTTCAAGAACTTATTAAACTGGAATCTATAAAAAGATTATTGTGGTTATTTTTGATATAGCTCAATTAGACCTGAAGATACATCTTTTCAAATGGATCGTTTCATGTAATTATTTTACAAGTCCTATAGAAAAGACATTACAAACTTGAATTAGCTAAATTTACATACTCGAGTCGGAGCTATTCATGGTCCATGTCGCAGCATGAACTGTCCCACTCATCATTGTACTAGCACCGAGCCACAGACTCGGATTTAGCTACGCATTCCTTTGGTAGATCATTATACTCTAAATTAAACCACGGTCGAGTAATTATAAAAAATTATAATTCGTCCGGAGGACTTCAAACTAAAAATTACGTATAATAGATTTGTGACGATCACTTTTCGACACGAATCCATCTTACAGAATTAAGTAAAGGATGACAGCTTCAAACCTATCCGACGAGTATGTAATCTTCATTACAGAAGTGTTTCCAAGGTAAAGAAAATAAAATGCATCGAAACAGTAATGTAGAGAGAACAGGAAAATGATCGAAAGAGAAAATTTTGAATTTTGAATTTTAACGCCCAGTATAATAAAAAAGTAAAAAAAAAAAAAAAAAAAAATTTTTAATTTTTAATTTTAACCCCCCGTAAAAAAAAAAAAAAAAAAAAAAAAAAAAAAAAAACACCCACTGTGCCTTCTGAGAGTTTCAACTACTCACTCCAAAATCAACCACTGCCCCTACCAGCAACGCATCAACATCCAAATTTTTGGTAGAAGGGAGCGCGGGGGTTCTGATTTTTTTCGAAAATTAAAAGCTATATTTCCCCAAGTCAAACACTTTGCAAAATGTGGAACATAAGTGGTCAGAAAATAAGCATTTCAACATATTTTGGAGATCCAAATGCTGAAATTTGCAATATTTCGCGGGTAACCATTGCTCTAAGGTGTTCACCCTCTTTACTTTTATACCGCTAATCTCTACCAGCTGTTTGGAAAAGTAATTGAGATTTGAGATTCCATTTAAAATGAAAATGTCTCTTCGTAAAAATTTTTTGCAGATTTTTAAATAGGGAGTTTTAAACGTTTGTGCTTAACAGTAAAAGCTGAGCATTCGTTTCAAAAACTTAATTTTGATCATCAGTTTCGAATCAGCTCTTATTTTCCTACAAAATCGCCCAAAACAGTTTCATCATAAATTTAACCAATCTCGAAATATGAATATCGTAAAATGTGCCTTTCCAAAAAAAAAAAAAAAAAAAAAAAAAAAAAAGAGGCAATCATTCGGAAATAATAAGAATATTCTCCCCAGCCTCTTCCATGAATCAAGAATGTAAGTTGATATTCAATCTCAACGGGGCCGAATTCTTAATACGAACCGATATACTCAGCAAACTAAAATCAGTAAAAATCGACGTTTGTTCACTTTTTAAAAATTTTCTAAATTTTCATCACATCAACGAGGAAGCTGTGACGAGGAAAGAGAAGCTTTAGAGGGGCCAGATCAAAATATAAGTCGACTTCAAACTCAACGTTCTCAATATGTCCATTTTTGAATTTCAACCTACATTGAGAGAGCTTGCGGGGGGGAGGGGTAGGTTCAGCGTAATTTTTTATCTTTCAAACTGGAAGCTTTAAATCTTTGTGATCATCATGAAAAGTTGACCGTTTATCCGGAAAGTTAAACATTGAGTTTTGAAAATTTTACCGATCAATTTCAAATATTATTTCAATCCCCCCCCAAAAAAAAATTTTCGTAAACTTAACCAATCTCGAAAAATTACGATACAGCTTTCCTCTCGCCTCTACCCGTCTTATAAGGTTGTCGTACGACTGAAATGAGGGTAATTTCGTCGCTAGACTACTGACAAAAAATCATTTAACCAAGAGCGAAAGTACTGCGGTTAGATTTGGGTCATTTTGACAAGGAATGAACCAATAATAATAACCAGACAAGCGTCAAAAATATTTGCCGGCATAGGTTTCTAGTACTTTCTAGTACCCTGAAATGAATTTCGTAATAATGAAAAAAAAAAATAAAAAAAAAAAATAAAAAAAAAATACTCCACGAATACGAACACGTACGACGAATATAATAACTACTCGTATTCGTAAAAATATTCGCGAATTTGTGTCGATGATAGAAATTAAAACGAGTTTAATTGGACGATATATTAAAGTAGAAACGAAACGACGACGATGCAGAGATCGTAAAATTCAACTCGCTTGCTTTATATTAAATGCATACCATTCGTTGATATATATGTACCAGATACGTACGTACGTACGTACACATCGCCGTTCGCAAGAAGAATTTTTTTTTTTCAACCCACGAATCGTCGTCATCCCTCGTTCGACTTTGGAGCAGGCGAGGTGGCGATATGTGGCGTGGCGTAGCATACGGAGTAATAATGAGCGAGAAAAATTCGCTCACTTTTTATCCATCACGAGCAGTACCAAAAAAAAAAAAAAAGAGGTTAATGCGATGCATTTTGCAATTTTTTCAACGCCACATCGCGCATCGCGATCTTGTATTTACGGCAAATCGAATAGGCAATTCATTCGACACGGAGCAAGGCAACCGTTACGAAACGGAAAGTGTGAAGATGAAGAAAGTACGCGGGGACGGACGAATGATAAGAAAAACACTTATAACGACGTTACGGTATTGTCAGCACAATCTATCGCGGGCTCTTACACGTATCAGGTAGGTAGAGGTACTGACACTGTCTGGCGTTACGATTACGGTACGAATGTGCCTTTACGTACTGTATACGTAGGTACGAGTATATCTGTACGACGTGAAATAAACGACTTTACACTTTTACCTCTCTTTACCGTTCGTCCGCGTCCGTCGTACCTATTGCACAGTTTTTACATATATCTATTTCAAGAGGTAGGTACTTATTTGCTGATGGCAGTTTGACGCGAGGAAATAGCTAGGGTAACCGGGAGAATGCTTATCGTTGTGTTGTGTCGCGTCGCGTCGCGTCGCGTCGCACGTCGCACGTCGCACGTCGAGCTCCCAAGCCATAGCGAGTTAAGTATCGAAAAAGTTTATTAAATACCTCCATTATAGGCGAGGCGAGGCGAGGCGATGCGAGTTGAATATGGCAAGACGAAATCGAAACGCAATTACGCCAAAGATACGCTATCGACGTAGATATCATTTTACTTTTAACTTGATTAGACAGAAATCGTTCGGTGATGGCCGTGAACGTCTGTCTCTTCTCGTTCGTTGTTTGAAAAAGTAAAACTTTTCTGCAAAGCTTTACGAGGCGAAGCAACGGTACACAGTACAAAGCTTCATTTCGTCGACGATACTTCGTTTCATCTTCGTTTTGTTTTTCCGTTTTCTTTTTCTTTTTTTTGTCAGCCAAAACGACGCTAAGAAGTTTTTGTACGGCGCGGCGCGGTCTCGGTGCACAGAACAGAAGAAGCGATTTTCTCAAAAACCAAAATACACCTCGGTAAGCTACACAACGAGCCCAACAAATCTAAACGTAGACCGGTGTAATCGCGAGTCGCGCAAGAATCGATGAACTACCCTCATTCTGATGTAAGTCTAAGTACGCGTACAAGCGAGCTACCGAATCTTGTTAACTCGCAATCGTGTAAAAAAAAAAAAGTTATCGCGAGTTGCTGCGAAAGTTTAATCGTTCTCAAACGAGATACGACAACACTCGACGAGCAAAGTAAACAAGACCGAGCTGTTTCGCCAAGTTTTTCTTAATCATTTAATTATCGCGGCGACTGAGCACCGTATAATACACGCAGTTCTTTGGCAACTTATATATTTCTATTTGTTTGAGTTTGTACTCAGCACGATAAAGTGCGACTAGTCGAGCTGGCTTCCCAGTAATTGGCAAAGTAATCGAACTTTAGTAAACTGGTATCTGGTATGTCATTTATTTTGAAAAATTTTCCCCAAACAGGCTAACAGTACACGTTCGCATAATTTCGCCGAAAATTAGAAAAATAAGTAGCGCGCCGCAGGAATTAATGGAAAGGGTGGAGAGAGCGGTAAGATTTCTAGAACTGAAAGGAGGGGCGAAAAAACGATCATAAAGCGATAATGATTACTTCTACGGCACAGATTATGAAATGTGGAAATTTAGTACATTTTCACGTTATGAATATTCTCATTTTTATTGTTTTTCAGTAGACTATTACGGTTTACCCTGGGCTGGAGACATTTTGGTCCATCAGAACAATCGGCGTGACAATGCTGCGTATCAGATCAGTACAGGTATGCGGATTATTAAGTAATATGCAAAAATTACAAACGTGTATTGAAAAATGTATCGTCAAATTTGGGCACTGGTATATCTTGGATCTTTACCGTTGGGTTGGTTAACGTAGCTTCCAAAAACGATGAATCAAGGAACGAGCGGCGAGTTGAACTCGACGTTGTGCTATTTATAGTAGCTTGCATAAGTTTAACTTTGGCAGCTGCTGTATTGTACT
>FIZR01003652.1:0-66761 GCA_900060175.1 Ferrisia virgata
ATATCTAAAACTGCTCAAACATGAGCACTTGAACTTTAACCCGTAAACTTCTGTTTGCATATTGTCCTGGCGCAACTCCAGATTTCTCAATTTTTAACTCACATTTCATCACTTTTATAAATCCTAAAAATTCCATTGTAAAAATCTATTTGTTTTCAGAAGAAAAATAGGTTATTTTCTCATAATTTTTCATCAAGTCAAGTTACAAAATTTTTTATTGTTCAAGATAAAACCCAGGGCCAGTGATGAAAGTACAATTTTGATTACAATTTAGATTCAAAATGTCCGATTGTGAAGAAGTGAGTTCAATCTAACAGCTACAGCTCGTATACCCAGTACGAATAAAGCCAAGTAACTTGTCACGTAGCAGGTCGAATAACCGAGTCTAGAGACTCGTACAGATTAGTGGTAATGTATTCTTGTGGGTACGACTGTATGGAATGAGTTTAGAGTGTAATTAGGGATGCGTGGCACAGCTAGCACAGCCAGCTAACACGTACTTACAAATTACAAAAATTTGAGATAAAATTAAGAAAATCCGGAGTTGCGCTAAAATAATCTTTTGTAAATCTGATCTTGAATTGCACTAAGAAATCTAGAGTTGCACTAAGAAATTTAGAGGCAAGAACTGTTAGTAATTTACGTAAAAGTAGTAATTTCCTTCGTATTACTTCGTAAATCGTTAAAGTCCATAACGCAATGCGCTCAAAAGTGAAAGTCAATAAAATAATCAAATCGAAACGTTGCTTTACATGCATGTGTGGATTATTTTTCTGAAAAAAAAATCTTGATGATTTTCACACGAAAAATATGATTATAATTGAGTGTTGTGTTTAAATTTTTCTCCAAGACAGTCCAGATTTAAAATTATAAAATGGTAAGTGTCTTGAATTACCCAGATTATATTTATGAATATTACTGAAATTGATCTGATCGATAAAATTAACAATAAGCATAGTTATCTTTTATCAAATAAAACTGATGTTATTTTATACCCAACTTTCGTCTCCTCTTTTTGACGTTTTGTTTCCCAAACATTATACTGGCGTACTGCTACTGGTATTCTTTGTGTTTAGACGAAAGGAACCTCTAGTTTTGGTAAGCGTCGCAATAAAACCCACACACTTTGTAGAAGATGTGGCCGTTCTTCATATCACATTCAAAAATCTCAGTGTGCTCAGTGTGGATATCCCAGCAAGAAGCTCAGACATTGTGAGTATTTCTACATTGAATTATTTCACTGTAACATTAGCGTTTTCTAAAATTTATTCACCTTACCGCCTAGTTAACTGGAGTATTAAAGCCCAGAGAAGGAAAACTACCGGGACTGGACGTTTGCGACATTTGAAAATCGTGCGTAGGAGGTTCAGGTAAGAGATTTAATATTTTACTTTACTCTAAAAATTGTTAAAAGTAAACTGTTGTACATGGATGAATCATTTACTTTTAGGAATGGGTTCCGCGAAGGAGGACAGGCAAAACCTAGAAAATCATAAACGTATTCATAAAACGTTGTTTTCTATTTTTTAAGAACATTGATTTTAAGGAATACATTATTCTACGTGATCTGTTTTATACTTAATTTTTTTTGTCAAGTTTTGAGGTTCGTAAAATCTGCAGTACCTATATAGTATTATTGAGGAATTGAATAAAGAATGGGATTAGTTCCAATAAACTACTTAAGAACGTGAAGAATTGAATACAAAAAATTCATTTCAACTTGAAAAATATTAAAAAATAATATAAAAATATTTTTCAATGGAAATTTGTATGAGAAATGGATACGCGTAAGTGAGACTGCAAAAGTGCAAGTTCAACTTTCTTTAATTTTGTTGTTCCACATGATATGGTTTTGCAAGCTAAAGGAAATATTCCATCCGCTGGATTAGAATCCAGATTTCCAGTACTACATCACGTGTTGTATCGGTTCAATTATTTCACCTTATCTGATTATGTACATTGTGGTAATGTTCTGTCACCGCTCATTCAAAGCCGCTACAACAACCCATTTGGTATTGAATGGTAACTATGAGTGGAGGCACACCTGTGTTTAACGGACGTTATAATTCGCCTTTGTTTCGTACCTAGTGTAACAGTAATGCGCGTTCTAAATTTAAACACGTGTGTTGTTACCGGTAGGTACACTTATCAACCAGTTTTCGTAATAGCTGCCTAAGTATTCTAAATTCGGTAATAAAATCTTTAGAAGTGATCGATATCCTTACATGTGATTCTATGTGACCGTTTCCGAATGTACGCGGTGAAAGTATTTCAATTTCAATTTGCTTATAAGTATAATTGGTTTTATTTCACTTGAAAGTTGGTTATGTGAATACCATTGAATATTTTTAACCAATGGTTCCGGAACTTCTGTTCATTTATTTTCAAATTTTTGTGATCTGTTGATTGAATTAAAACCTATTTCGAGCAAAAACCATTATATATCGTGTGTTTATCGTTGCAATGTATTACAGACAGCTTTCTACGAAACCGAACTGCTTAAATTGGTCGTATTTTTATTTTGATTCATTCGTTTGATGACGATTACACAACGTTTGCAAAAAAAGTTTGAAATACTTTATTGACAGGATCTATATTTCTTTTTCGTTACTTTTTAAAAAAAATTATACTTCATATGGTAGTTGGACTGATTTTCAGTTGAGGGTGATTGGCCAAATGAATTGATTTGGAACTATCGCAAACGATCTGTGGATATTTTATAAAATGCGTAGCTCTATAATTATGTAGGTGTATTTAGTGGGTGTTCCAAGTCATTTTTAGTTTTTGTACTTTTTCATTCAACTTTCATTACTTTAAAAATTTATGAAAATTAGAAATTTTTAAGATGCAAATTTGAGCATTTCCAAAAACACGCATAATATGTACAAATCAACAGAAATATAACATTTTAGCCAGTGGAGTACAAGTTTTAAGAATATATTTTTCACAGTCGATACGTGGTGGTGTTTACGAACATAAAAATGATTATAAGATATTTTTTATTTCTTTCATTTCGTATGCAAAAAAAAATTGGTAATATTGAAGTAAAATCGCTATAGACATTTATGCATCTATCTCTGAAAATTTAAATAAAACAAGAATATTTTATTAGTACGTTAAAAATTATTTAATTTTTCAAAATATTAATGCGTTTCATAATTTTCTAGCGAAAATTATTGCAACATCGATAGGTATTTCAAAACATAAAAACCTCTTTTTTGTTTATAAAATTTTAATGACCGCAAACGTCAAGTCAATTAGCGAACAAATATCAAATACGCGCTTTACGTGTATTACTATCGTTTATAGAGAGCGAGATTACAGTTTAATGCAATAGCTGTTCTATAATTGTGACTAAAACAGGAGGTCCGTTCCGTGGTCCAGTGAATTTCAGGCAGCAAATATCGAAGAGGTGGATTGTCAAAACGTCGGTGTGGTATACGGTCGTTACACCTGGTTTCGTACACTATGCCATTGTTTAGTCGGAAAAATTTCAAGAGAGAAGGGGAATTCATGAAAAATGGAAGCATTGATATGGGATCGAAAGGAAATGACAACGAATTGCCTATACGCAGTTATAATAACGTCGCGTCACCAGAATCTCGTAATAATGTGCCGATACGCGAAATAGTCATGACCGAAACGGAAAAACCAAAATTGATTTTTCATTGCCAACAAGCTCAAGGTAGTCCAACTGGACTAATTTCTGGCTTTTCAAATGTTAAAGAATTGTACGAGAAAATAGCGGAATGTTACGACTTCACAGCAGACGAAGTGAGTAATTGAGCTTTCTTGTTTCTCAAACATTCCAATATTGTACAAATAGGTATCTATTTGTGTGATACATGGTAATAAACTACATATTGTGCTGAATAAGAAGGCAACGTTTCATCAAATCGTGTAGTTATAATATTTTCTGATTCGACACCTTTAGTGATTTATATTGTTTTCAAAAGAGCTTCGACTTTTTTATTCCTGTCTTACATTCAAAATTGTTTGTCGTAATTAAACTCGTTAGGTTGAGGTACTACAATGCTTTTTATGGTTTACTTTTATTTATGAATTTTTTCGCTTGAAATACGATACAATAGGTCATAAAACAAATAAGTTTAATAACCAGGTATAATAATCATAATTTAACATCTTTTTAAATACTCCGTGTTGATAAGCTGAATGTTGTTAGTTTTTATGCGTTGTTCCCGCTATTTTTCCCAACTTCAAAACAAATTTGAATAAAGAATCGTTGATATTTACTTTTTATAATGTGTAGCTTCTTTTATCATTTTGTGATTTTTTTTTTTCACCGCCACGGATCTTCAGAATCTTCGATGTACTTCAGAGGTATTATCTATTTTTACGGACCTACGAGTATTTTCGTTTAAACAAATGTTACGATTGTTTACCATCGATATATTAGTAGACACTTTTAAAATTAATTTTGTTTCGAGATGTACGAAACTTAATCGAGATGATCATTATTATTTTGATAATCATACAAATGAAAGGCCGGTGAAACAATCGATACGTTATTCAAGAATCATTTCAAAAATGTGTTTGTCAATTACCTCACCCCAAAAAAAACTTAATTTAGTACCAAGGCTACCAACCTAACATTGATGATTATTTTTAGCTGGATCCTCTATTCATGCCTAGATTACTTACCTGTATTTCTGTCAAGAATAACATTTCATTTCAGTTAATCGTATTGTGAAAAATGATAATCTTTAAAATCAACCAATTTTTTTTACCAGCATGTGTAAAAATCGAATTACTCAATCTTAATTAAAAGAGGTTTAATTATTCGGCGTTTGTATTTGTAGTTTAACCTACATTGCGGTACAACTTCTTCCAACTTGGACTGTATACACAATACGCATTATAAGTATGTGTTAAAAATTAATATAATTAAACAGCTAACCTCGATTATATAATATCTACATATACCTATACTTCGCTGGCGTTGTCTTCAGGTATGCATAGGAAACGGATCGTTGCATCAATATAATGTAATTCATGCTTACCTTAAAAATTTTAAAAAGTTTATTGTTGTTTAAACTAAGCTTATAGACAGATGTCTTGAATTTATTTGTTTGTGGTTTCGAATGTAGGTAGTTTATTTTATTTTGAGTATGTATACAAGCATTCGCAAGTGACCGGCCTACAGATTTTTTTCAAATAAAATTTATGATACTTGAATTTCTGAAACAGTATTCAAAATCCGATTTGATGATGCGTAAAGTGATAATTTTGAGTTGCATTAGTTTCGACTCGATGATTCTTCGAATTTACTTCAGTACCACGAATATATATATCCATTTTAGGTTGGAAAAGCTGTAATGTTTCAGGTGTTTCCCTCTGAAAATGCGATTATTATCATAATTCTGATGCCTCGTTTCTTACCGCAAAAAAAAAAAACGTGCATTAAATGTATTGATGACAAAGAAAGATCGTTCAGTATTTCACTAGTATGCTTAACTGAATGGTAATGATGATGTTGCGCATCGAAGCGTTGAAGTCGTTTAAAATTGAATTAAATACCGCAGCGTTTCAAGATAAAAACATCATTTTGATATGCGCTAAACATCATTAGAATGAATGAAAAAAAAAAAAAAGAAAAGAAATGTAGGTAACTACAATTACCCAGTATAGTACTTAATGCATCCATAGGAGTAAAATATTTACTTAGGTTTCAGCTTTATAGCATTTTAGTGAAAAAGCACGTCCATTAAGCGTAAAATTAATTTAACTTTGCGGTACTACAAATGCTTATAGATGTATTTACTGTATTATTATAATTATTATTATTATTATTAATGATTTGGAAGATATTTTGGCAATTTTAATCTTTTTAGAAAAACAACAGTCTTTCATAAACTCGTATAGAGTTATAATGTACACGATACCAATAATTAAGCACCGAGGTATCTGTAGTATCATTCTTAGCAATTAAATTTTCTATGGAATCGCTTATTTATTCGGTGTTCGCTCCTTTTATAGGCAATTTTAATCATGTAACAATCAACTTTACTGTAAATTTCCAAAATGGAAAGAAAAGATGAAGATGTGAAACCCAGGGAAGGCGGAGAGAATGTACCGCCAACGCAAAAGTCTGCTACTTCAGAAGAAGGCACTGATGATGAGATTGATGATGAACTAAATATTAAATTTAGGGAAAGAATTACATCGCAGATGACTCGCAAACGACTGTACTCGTTCAAAAAACCAGAACAACCGGTAAAAAAAGAATTGCCAACGCTGGACGATCGTGATTATCTCATGTTAAAAGAACACGTGAGACTTCTGAAGGGGAAATCTCCCAAAGCGAAAAGAACACGGAAGATTGTTTGCTGGAATGATGATCCGGAAATAGCTCCGAAACATAATCTCACGTCGAAAGTTCGTACTAAACGTATTCAAGAAAATCTAGATGATCGAAAAGATTCCGAAGAAGATCCTTTTTCTGCGAGATGTGTTTATTGATGATGGCTTCTCTCAGTGGTAGTATGTTTTTTCTTCATCGTAAATAAAAATGGATTAATCGTATATGACGTGTAAACATACGTCATACATCTATGTTCACTAACTCGTAGTAAAAATGAAGATCTTGATCTGAAAATTTTATTTTATCATTTTCACCCACCTACCTGCATGAAATAGACAGGTAATTGATATCTTCCATTCGTAGGTATGTAGCCTATTTTTGCTTCATTATTATGGTGCCTTGAAAATTAGTCGTTAAAGTGATGATTTAATTGAAACGATCACAAAATTCATTCAATGCAATTTTGTATTACTGACGTTTACCGCTATTCAATTTATTTCTTTTCCTTCAGTCTTTGAGTAATTCATTCGCCCAACAACCAATTCCGAAAGGTATAAATAGAAAATTGCTATCGGTACCGTTTCTATGTTAGACTGTGCATTATATAAAAGCCGCGAAATTACCAGAAATCAACTCTTTTCTTCGTAATAAATGCAGATATTTATTCATTTTCTATAGGTACTTATATTGTGAGAAACTGTGTAATGTTTCAAGGCCGTATAATGTTGTGAAACAATGCCGAAGTGCACGCGACTGGTGCGTTATGTAAACCAATACAATAGGTACCAGTAGGTACTCATGTAGAATTTTTTTAATTTTCTTTCTTATTTAGTTTATATATAACAAAGTATTCTCATTAAACTGCATGTAGATAAATGAGTGCGAATGAAATATTCAGTTATTTCATTAGCAATTATTCACTATTGTATTAATGAGTATTATACCGACAATAATATAGGATTGCAAATTATCTATCCATGGCTACTGCTTACTTGAACGAAAAGAAAGACAACTAAGACGAGTATTTAAATATACATTCACTAATACGAAGCAAATACAAATATTGATGAAATTTAGATATCCTTTTCTTTCATGTAATGATACTACTTTACAGTTTGCAATCAATTCATGTCTGCTAGGATGAAATGCTGTATAGATATCTGCGTAATTGACTTGCCTAAACCTAAATAATATTACCACAGGCTAACATTTTACAAACTCGTTTACCGCAGTTCCTTTACAAGTACTCTAATTAATTCAATAGTTTCAAAAATTAGTAAATAGATCTGAGTTTTTGAATAAATTTCAAATAAAATTCGTTTTAAAACTTGCGTGATGTGGACTCGTGCCTCGTGCAGATGTTTAAACCCATAAATATAAGTGCTATTTCGTATACATATATCTATCGAAGTGTCTTATAATACTTACAGTCCTACGTACCTATACTATCTACTTACATCTATTATCTATTTCGTTCATATTTTTCACGACCACAACTATTTACTCACTTGCATTTGTTATTAAACGTAATTTTTCCGTAATCAGATTATCTACTTAGTTTGATTTTTCTGTTGCAGATACTGTTTTGTACTTTGAATACACACAAATTAGAAATGTCCAAATTATTAGGCGGTCAAATAGGTTTGGAAGATTTCATCTTCGTTCACAGGAAAGGTAATCCGAATGAAATGCAATTTTTTTAGAATTTTCAGATGCGTACTACGTGTTGATTTTATTTATGGGAGAATCTTTATTCCATAATTTTCATCAGGACGTCCAAAAGAAATTGAAATTGAAAAATCAGAAGATGCATTAGGACTTACCATCACCGATAATGGAGCAGGATATTCCTTCATTAAACGTATTAAAGAAGGCAGCATCATTGATAGAATCCAATATATTCAGGTATTTACCTATCTGCTCACTTTTCCGGGTTTATCCGAGGTGAACATATTGAATTTAAGTGCTATTTTTATGATTATTCAGGTAGGAGATCATATAGAGAAAATAAATGACCAGAGTATGGTGGGTCGGAGACATTTTGAAGTCGCTAAACTGCTTAAAGACATTCCCAAAAATTCTCTATTCACTTTAAGATTGATTGAACCATTGAAAGCTGGATTTTGTGAGCGAAGTTCTTCTTTGATAAATAATTTATTATCGTGATTCATTGAAGTTTTTAATCTGTTTTCTTTAAACTAGGTAACATAGAACCAAGAAATAATTCTAGACGCGGTAAAAAATCAAATTACGGCAGCGGTAAAGAAACCCTAAGATTTAAGGCTAACGGTAGTGTTCAAATAGAAAAAGTGGTAAGTTAATGGAACGATTTTTGAATGTTGAATAGATAACGTATCTAATTCATCAAGCAAATTCAGTACTTAATACTTATGCAGGGATGGCAATGATACTTTGTTTTATGATAACGTGTATCATGTATCAATCAATGCCAGATTGATACGATATCATAAATATCATGATACCGTTGTTTATTTTTTATTCTCTTAAATTACTTTCTGATGAATATTGATTCGAATGCGGTATCAGTACTTCATTCTTAAAATATCCGATATCTATTAATACAGATCATTGTCATCCGTGTACCGATGTTATTCTATTAATGTATTAAAAATATTTTTACAGCCAGATAGCGTTGTCCAGCTAGGATTAGACAACATTAATCAGTTATTGGAAAATTTTCTGGGAATCAGTGACGATGAATTAGGTAGGCAGATATTTTATTTTTCACGAGTAAAGATCATGGTTTAAACTAAAATATGACGAATGACGATGGATACATTTTTGCAAATAATGATTTATTAAATAAAATTCATCTTGAAAATATGTTATGCAGCTATCCAGATATGGGAAGCTGCTGAGGAAAAATTAAATAGTATGGAGTTTGCTGAAGCTATAGACAATTCTGATCTGGAGGAACTTGGTTTTACTGACGATTTCATAATAGAATTATGGGGTGTTATCACGGATGCGAGAGCTGGAAGGCTGAAACGATAGTCGGTGTTTTACTACCATAATTGTGTGGAATATTTTTTGTGATTATTTTGATAATACATATACCACCTATTCTCTTATTTCCTATTTTATATTCTCATTGCATTTCATGTAAATGTTATTAGGTATTAATTTTATAAAATCAATTTCGTGGTTAAAAACTTACATATTTACGATATGATTATGCTTTAATCTTCATTTATGAATTTTCCATTTCAATGTTTGTACTCGTAATATGTGTATTTGTAATAATTTTTTTTGATCTTTTTCATTTTTTTCTAATGATGTTTCACTTGCTAATTTCATTGAAATGTGAATATATGTATAATACTAGCCATGAATTCATTATTATCGGCATACCGTAGCGTAGCATTTTAGTTTTTATATGACATTAATTCGTAGGAACATTGAATGAGTACTTTTTAGTTACCATGGTTTTCTTTTTACAAAGTTGAATTGAATGATGGAAGAAATCATTAACAGTTATAGCCTACCTAAAAGTTTCATTCAGAATTTCATATTGTCTGAACTGAAATATTGATTTGGGTATATTTACAATCACGAGCAATAACCTAAACTTGGATTTAAGTAATCTGTATATTTGTTCGTGTAATTTATAAAATGTATTTTCTTATATTTGAGAAGAATACCTAATTGAAATTTTATGCAACATAGCTAATATAAATGTATGAAGAGTTGCCTACTATGAAATTTATGAGTGTTGAAAAATTAATAATTCCAAAATTCGTCGTCAGAGTCAGGCCAGTCAGAGTACCTACATCTGGTTATCTATTTTGCAGTTATCACTGATGTAACACGTGCATTCAATTCAGTAAACATCGAAAGAATTTTGAAATTTTCAAAAAAACCGCAACTAAGTACACTTTGATCAAATTTATCCCATAAATATTTAAATTTAACATGAAAAATAAAAAAAAAAATATTCAAAAATTGATTGAAGAAAATTTTTCAAAAAAAGATGACTTTAATGATGAGGTTTTCGAAGAAGATAATCTTGTAAAACGTAAGTGTTTATAATCTGGGAAAATTCTATCATTTAAGTAAATTGATCTCATCTTCATACGGTATCTAATTCAGGCGCCGTAGACGATATACTTGGTAAGGATGATGAAGAATTCCCAGCCGATGATGCATTTACCAGTTTCAAAGTTTTCAAAAGCAAAGCCTTTCCTGCGGATGGTGTTTTATCGTCGAAAACGTACGGAGGGAAAGGTGTCTCACGTAAGTCGTTCGAGGAAGAAAGTGAAGATGACGATGGCACAAGGATCGGGTATGTCTTTGACATTTTAGTTTCTAGCTAGAATCACGTGATTTTATACAAATTCTACTTTTTATGAGATTAGTGAATCTCTTGAAGCTGAAATTCCGAAAAAAATTAAACGAGTAACTTTCGCTAAGTCATCGAGTGAAAATGAATCTGAAAGTACTGGAAGCGTTGACAGTGAAGTATTAGATAGTTCGGAAAATGAAGACGGCTTTGTCGTATCTAATTACGATGACGAAGATGAGGACGACGAAGACTCCGATGTAGAAAATGAAGATATTGTAGGCACAGAAGATGAGACTGTGGAAGATGAAAGCGAAATTGAAGATGATGTATCAGATAATGAAGCTATCGATGCTGCTTTTGTATATTCTAAAGCTGTCCGTGATGAATCTAGTGACAGAGAAAAAGGGGAAACTGTTAGAGCTCAGCTGAGTGCGTAATTTTTCTCCGGTTCTTACGTTATTACTACATTTTTTACTATATATTCGCGTATTTTGGTGTTTTAGATTTATGTGAGACTCTCCTCGAAAGTAGAATAACATTGCAAAAAGCTTTATTCGCTGCAAATCAGATGCCTAAACCTTCTTATTATGAAAAAATGTGGACGGAATTTTCGGAAGACGAGAAAAGTACTGTAATTCAATGTCGTGAAAATGTTTGGGATTTACTGGAAAATTTCATTCGCCTGCAGGTGTAATCATATAGAACATGTTATTGAAATAATCTACTTCATACTTAAAATTTCATACAACCGTTTTCATTTCAGTGCAAATTTAGAAAGAAATGTCCAGAATTTTTGGGAACATTGTACGTATTCTTTATATCCTATTTGGTTTTATTCATCTATGACCTGTAACCAAGAATGCTTTTCTAGGAATGAGTCAGCCAGAAAGGAATACGAAGAAGAAGAAGACTCCGAGCCAAAAATTAAGAGGAGAAAAATATCGGAGTATCCATTGATTTTGGATAAATTACATAATCAATATAAACCTTATAGGAATGCAGTTATCCAGAAGTGGAACGATAGAACAAAAGCCGCTAGCGGCAAATTAGCAAAATCAAATTTTTCAGCTTTTGATGTCCCTATTGTGAAACAAATCGAGCAGATTTGTGACGATAAGCAACGTTTGATTGAAAAAACGCATATAAAACGAGCTGAATACAGAATTATTGGTGAAGAAAAAACTAATCACGACGATGAAGTGAGTTACTTCTATCGGTATAAAATTTATTTAAGAAACAAATTTTTATAACATTTCTTAGTAGCAGATGTAAAAAATCATTTTCAGGTAACTAAGTCTTCCAATTCAGATTTCGATGAGGAAATATTTGATGATGATGATTTTTATCATAAGTTACTCAGAGATTATATTGAGAGAAAAACCGCAGATGTTTCGGATCCCACTCAGTTAGGAAGGTAAGTAATTTTTCATTTCACACGAGTTTATTTTCTCCAGTTTTCATACAAATTGTTTTCGTTTTCAGGAAATGGATAAAACTTCAAAGCCTTAGAAATAAAATGAAGCGGAAAATTGATACTCGGTGTACTAAAGGTCGTAAAATAAAATTCGATGTTCATCCAAAATTGGTCAACTTTATGGCCCCTGTTACCTATAATCAATGGACGGATATTGCTATAAATGAATTATATAACTCTGTCTTTGGTAATAAAACAGTACATTCGTGATAATTTCAATATTTATATTATTTACAAATGAACAATTGACTTTATAAATCATAAAAACGAGTAACAAACAGTTTAATATGGAAATCCAATTTCCATTTTATATTTTTTGAAGAATCGCCATTAACCAAATATGTGCATATAAATACATCACTCTCGTACCTTTACCCATTATAATAAATTGGCAACATTACTGCGGAATCCAAGGTATATTCATAGGCCTTGGATCTTGAATATAACACATCGCCAAAGCAGAGAATGATAACCTGGAATTTGAAAATTAATGGTCATGAACATTGAACAGTTTCTAAGCGGTTGAGTTCAACTACACATAATTATGCATACATGAAACTACTGAATATTTGCTTTTTATCATCATTTATTTTGTAATTAGCAAAACTGACACCAGAGCAATATAACGCCACCCATGCACACCATTTCAACTGAAAAGATAAAGAACCACTGATTAGTATTTTATATCAGATGACTGATGATGTTATCAAATATTTTTACCTTCATCATCAAACCCAACATACTGAAAAGCATAGCTAAAATATTGGCATAATCAGCACTATAGTCATCAATTCCTGGGGCAATTCGTCCGTTTAAGAAAGGTTTGTACCTGTAAAGAAAGGGGCCTCATACATCACAGTCAATTATCTTCTCGTGTTTCAAGTTAATTACTACTTACCGATGAATTTTATCAGCTCTACGAGGATCTGTGTGATTAGGTGGCATTATAATTGTATTATAGTTGACACTGAAGCAAGTAATGTACAAGAGAAATTTACGTATCGGTATAGTTTCTCGTATTTTCTTTCTTTTCTAATGGGTATGGTTTAAAAATGTAATATTCGTTGAAGGTAATATTGCGTGTACACTTTACATTACAGTTACTACAGTTACAAACAATGCAATAGTGATAATGAATTTATAATAATTAAATATTAGTCTTCTTAATCTCCTATCTTACTCGTTACTATCTTAATTGCATGTCCTTGCATAAGGCCATAGATCACCAGACCACCAGAAGAACACGTTTGAGTTTCAGGCAAGTCTGGCATGAAAGAGGAAGGAGAAACAGAAAATGCTTGTTACCCAATAAGGTGTCATAAAAATTAATTTTCAGACATCCCATTGGTTAATAGCTATTGTCCATAGATAAGCCGGGGACCTCTTTAAATTGAACAGACTATAATTTCCCGATTCGCCGCGTGAGGGCAGTCTTAAATTAAATTTAAAGTTTAAAGCCCTTACCGGGTCTATACAAGTCTTTCAGGAGCGCGTAGAATCAAAATTTTTTATTATTTATTTTGAACTTTTGAAATATAATTGAAATTGTAATAGTTGTTTCTGGTTTTTCAAATTGGTATTCATTAGATAAATGCATTGTTACGTGACTACGTGAAAGTTGACTCAGTAAATAATATGAGAATTGCTAATCTTGTATAGCCCATTGTCAAACGAATTTTTATAATGATCAGTCTCATAAGTGTGATAATGAATTAGTGTTTTTATAAGTCCATCAAATCATACATAGTTCAATTATGGAAGTTTCCGAAACACCAAATTTACTCATTAATAGTTCCCCATCGTATGAACATGGATTAAAGTTCAGCTCAAGATCACCATCTATCTCGTCAGTTGATCATTGGCCGCAGTTTTTCGTATCAAGAGTATCTAGGAAAGATAACTTTTCCGTTTTAAAATGTAAGTAATTAAATATTGAAGACCAAATTTCTGATATTTACTCCAATCTGGGGACATATGTTGTACATATGTATTACGTATATAATACTCTGATATTGTTCTTAGAAACTCTTTACCTACCGTTAAAAAGTATTTCATTCAAAGTACCTATGTAACTGCAGTCAAGTTAAAGTTTTTATTGTTTTTTCAAAAAGAGAATGTATCAGTATTTAAAATTGTATGCTGAACACATACTCTTTGAATATTCGTAGTTAACATTGAAAACCCTGTACCGTTTGTATTTTGATCAATATTCATTCTCACAATACTTCGTGAAAATACTTCTATATTGTGCAGAATTCACATATTTTTCACAGTCCTTCATTTCTAATGACGAATAATGAACTTCAGGCCAATTCAAAGAAAATGACTTTCAAGGGAATTGAAAGAATTAATTTTTCGAATTATAGGCACCGGACGGATGCCTACTTTGTATGATGATTATTTTACAAATGAACTGTTGGTACTATTTACTACGCTGCGCTTATGTATCGATTTTTTACCCTCTTCAAACAGTGTCCAACACTCCGTTGTAATAGGAATCGTCCTTCTGGGTGGCGCCAATCGATGGTACACCAGAAAAACATATTACGCCGATATCGTTGTTCATAATTTGTTTTTTTTTTTTTTCGTTTTCCGTATGTGATAAATATGAATTCATTTTCTCAACATTTCGGTGAAATGCATCGATGAATATACCATTTTCGTCTACCCTTTTTCGGTGCTAATTCAGCATTCAGATTACTTGTATAAGCGCGTGTTTATAATGTTAAATTGTACGGTAACTGTTCGGTAATAAATTGGTTACTTTTTTCATTCGTACGATACATTGGCGTTGAAATTTTCAATTTGATAAATCGTCATGGACGGTGGCAGCGCCCAAGATACCATTTACTTATGTAATTTTAAAGTATCCGTTGATGGAGAATGGCTTTGTTTACGCGAAGTTGATGAAATTCAGGATAAAAATATCGATTCGTATCCCGAATTGAAAACACCATCCCCTATCGATACTCACTTTCTAATGCGTATGTTACAGACTAATGAACCGAATAAAAAAATAATTATATTGATTAGTATCTTATTGGTTAATTAATTTTAGCTCGAGATCCTGTCATCATAGAAAGACGAAACTTAGTCAATATTTCCAAATTGATAGTAAAAGAATTGATCGATACTTCTATGAAATATGGACGTATGCTTGATTCAGATCATATGACCCTTCAGCATTTTTTTATCGTTTTGGAACACGTTTTGCGGCATGGTTTACGTCCTAAAAAAGTAATTTTTTCCGAACTGAAAGTTGACCTGTTGATAATGAACGGTTTTCAATGTCTAAATGTTTTCAGGGATTACTTGGTCCGAAAAAAGAGCTATGGGATATTCTTCAAATAGTCGAAAAACTAGATCCAGAAGCTCAAGATATTACTACCAGTATTCGAGATTTACCCACAGTCAGGTATTTTGTTTTAATTTTCCATTGGATTTATAGTTTATGAATAAGTTCTTATATGTATAAATTTGTGTGTGTGGTTTTTCTTTCAGGACTCATATGGGTCGAGCTAGAGCTTGGCTTCGAGTTGCTTTGATGCAGAAAAAATTAGCTGATTATTTAAAAGTTTTAATCGATCATCGAGATGATGTCTTATCGGAGTATTTTGAACCAGATGCCCTTATGATGAGCGAAGAAGCTATTGTCATTATTGGATTGTTGGTTGGGTTAAACGTGATAGATTGTAACTTATGTATTAAAGTTAGTTTCATTTTCACAAATTGTCAGCTCCAAGAGGAATTTCTTGTACTACTTTATTGCTTTTTTTTCTTTTTTGCTAGGAGGAAGATCTTGACTGCGAGCAAGGGGTTATTGATTTTTCGCTTTATCTTAGATCTAATCACCAGAATAATAACGTCACTGATACCCCAGATAGCGATGTGGAATATGAAAACATGAGCGCTGTTTTAGATCAAAAAAATTATATTGAAGAATTAAACCGACATTTGAAGTTGGTTTTATTTATAAATCACAAGTTTCCAACTGGTCCGTATTTCAATTTAATTTTTAATATTTCAATTTTTTTATCCAGCGCTACTGTTGCCAATTTGCAATCTCAAGTTGAATCTCTAACTACCACTAATGCTTTGATGAAAGAAGATCTCGAAATCGCAAAAGGAAATATTTTAGCTTTGATGCAAGAAAATACAGTGTTAAAAACTCAAAAGAATCAAAAACAAAATTTCAATCGTAAAAAAGATGTAAGTTGTGGCGTAACAATTTTTATTACAGTATTTAATTGACTGATTCGCGTGAATTGCTCTTTCCAAATGAATTTCAAAAAATATTAAATTCGGCTCCAACTGATCACATAGTGATCTTTATAAAATTTAATATTCATGTACAATTACATATCGGGGATAAAAAAATGCAGATTTTAAAATAAAACTATCGAATACCGAATTTTTAATCGTTCCTTTTATCATTTGAAGGATTACTGAAAGTAAAATAATTCCCTTTTATTTTTAACGAAAAAAAAAATGAACTCTTGACGTATTTTTGTTTTTTTCATTCGAAGAATACAATAAATACGCCAATAATTGAAAATAAAAACTCATTTCATTGTGAATTTGTTTTAGTTTCAGTGTGTGTCTATAGCTCCATAGTATATTTTCTACGTCATCATACGTTCTTCCTTTCCTTTTTTTCAACGAAAAAATAGGTTATTTTTTTCTTATTTACAGTTGAATAACGCAAACACTCCGAACGAGAAAAGAAAAAGCGAAATTTTTGATGGTGAAGAACCTTCAGATATTGAGCAACTAAAACATCAACTTAGTGTCGAAAGAAAATTGCGACACGATACAGAACGAGAATTGAATGCGCAAGTGAGTTCTTTTTTCCGAATTAACGAACGTCTATTAAACGAAGATGATTCATACAATCGTTGTTTTAATAGACTTGTATCAAAGCAGAGATGGAGGTTGCGATGAAATTATTAGAAAAGGACATCCACGAAAAACAAGATACCATTATTTCATTAAGAAAACAATTAGAGGATATCAAAACAATAAATTTGGAAATGTATAGAAAGTTACAGGTAAGTTATAAGATATACAACACATTTGAGTGTTGGAGAAATCATTGAAAAATACTTGAAATTAATTTTATGTCACAACTTATGACTTTTAAGAAAGTTGAATAAAGGAAAATAATGATGTTTATTTTATTATTCGGCACGTGAAAATCGTGAATTTTTATTTATGCCATATTATTTAAATTCTTTTGCCAGTTTACTTCCGCAAAGTATTGCACTCATCTTATTTTACGTTTTAAGTTTTTTTTGTTTTGTTTTGTTTTGTTTTATTTTATTAATTATTTACTTCATTAGTATCATTATTTATCTTCCAATTTGAGAAGTAAAATTCATTTCAAGAAGACCTACACATCGATGTCAATTTCGATATTTCTCGGTTGTTGACATCGATACAAAACAAAATTTGATTTCTAGGTAGGTTTAATTTTATTTATGGTTGACGCTTAATCTATGACCATTTAGGAATGCGAAGAAGAATTAACCCAGAAAGCCGAAGTAGTCAGTCGTTTACAAGCAAAAACTTTACAAATTGGACAGATGTTGAATAATTTACAAAAATTTAATCACTTACTAAACGACGATCATGTTAATAATAGAAACGTGGACAACAAAGCGTCGTTTTTGCGATTGAATAAAAATCAAATTAAATCAAAACCGAATTCTTTCATTTTTAAAGAATTTCCTAAACCGACTACAAGCTCCGCGAAAAAAGAAGAAACTCCGAAATCACTAGAAAACGAAAATACCGATCAAGAAAAACCGCAATTTGATGTTGAAGCTGAAATCGTTGAAGATCCTCAACAGTCTGATGCAAGTACTCCACGATCGAACGAAAATAATGAGGATGTATCTCGACAACAAAATCCCATCGAAGATGAGAAGGTTGTGACGGAAACCTCTTATCCTACTGATTCTAATAAGACTGAATCGTGAACGTAGTATTTTATTGTTCTAAACAATTCATCGAGAAGGTATTTATTTATATTTTATATAAAAACATTTTCTGGTCAAATCTCTAGTCAGTATTTATTATTTGTTGATACTTTTTTAGTACAGTTTTCTTTACGAAATCATCTTTTAAATTAACGTACATTTACATTTACTAAGCTGCGTGTCGTAATTATGAAATGGTACGCAGAAAAATAATTTTTCTTTTGCATTTATTGCGTATGATGAAATTTTCATCTATTGTTATTTCCTATTATTGAAATTGAGCTTTTGATAGACGGCGTTTTGAATAATACCTGTTAATTATTAATCAATTAATATATAAAAGAAATGACCATAATCATCTCATTTGATTTTGCACTTACGCTCATGAAGGTTTCTATCTGTAAAAGGTATTCGATCTTCTGAAAGTATTTTCAGGATCACTGAAGGATTTTGAAAAAAAAAAAAAAAAAATTGTATAATTTGCTACCCTAAACTATAAAGCATATCAATGAGAAGATACTTCAACTTAAAAATTATTTTTTAATTTATGTATTACCAGCGTAGTCATTTAGAATATATTTGTTAATGTATAAACTGTACGTTAAAATATCAATTATTGTTTTTATTACGTACCTAAGAATACATGCAGTGATTTTGTTTCTGATTTTGTAGCGTCCTGGGTATTATTCTCTGTTGTAGTTTATTTTTACGAGAATTACCTAATCTACTTCTATATTCATTTTATTAAATGGTCAAACGAAAAATAATTATTGAAACATATGCCCTACGGAGTACAGTGCTCTTAGTGTTAGGTAAAATATTTCGGTGCAGTGAATTTCCAAAATTTTTATGAATTACTTGATTTTAGTCGATCGAAATGTTGGCTTTATTTTTGTTGATTGTTCTGGACTCATGAATTTCTAAAATTCTTGTAACGTTTCGTTTTATCATACCGACTTCTTATTTCATACTATAAAAATTGAAAAATTTAGTATTTTAAGAGTAGTAACACTCCAGTCAGTAAATTTGTTTAGGCAATTTTGAAATAAATTTGAAAATTGAATCATTTTCGTCGTTTTATAAGTAAAACTTCTGAACGAAAAATTAGATATTTCCTCATAGGCCCGTAAAATTTATGGCAGCAATTTAAACCTCTAATGATAATACTAGAATTAATTTTATTAATATACTACAAAATTATCAGTTCTCTGCATTTTTGTTGTGTTATATAATGTACTTATCCATGTAATTGGTACATTTAAATTTGATAATCCAAATTTATCGCGAGATTGTTTTTTTTTAAACCACATTTGATTTTCTTTTCATATTTTTCAATAGAATAGATAAATTATACATTCGTGAATTTTTTGATAAGATATTTTTCAAACTGGGTGTAATGGTGAAGCCACTTTAATAAATCTCGTGCATAGGTCAATTTTTGAACCTAGTTTTTTACTATAGTTTGTTCAATTCAAACAGATCCCTGGCTTATCAATAAACAATCCTCGTTAACCAATAAGATGTCATGAAAATTGATATTAAGACATCCTATTGGTTAATAGCCATTGTTTATAGATAAGCTAAGGATCTCTTTAAATTGAACCGGCTACAAGAAAATATTTGAATGTTGAACTTATCATATAATATGATGAAGAATTCCTGCAAGTGTTGAAAACTATAACTTATCTAAAAAATAATGCCTGTTTACATTATGTTAAGAATTATGTTAAACAAACAAATGTATTTTGTTACCTCGCTTATGCATATTTTCGATTTTATATTTTGTTATGTACGCAAAGTTTTATAATAATAAAAGTCGTTTAAAACGAAGTGATTTTGATTTAAATTATTTACCCAACTTGTACATTATATAGATGAACTACTTTGTGAATAGTACAGCTTATGGCCGCAATTCGCTCGTCACTGATTTTTATTATTTTTTTTTTCAACGGTTCCATCTAAAGGAACCGCGTGCTTTACTTTGTGGAAGTATAATTTATAAGCGATTTTCTTTCTTAGATTTTCAGTATACATTCTATTGTAAATAGTGTTTACCTCTAATATGCATGCGTATTTTGTTTACTTCACTTACTGCTTATAGATAATTGTAATAATAGTTTTCGCACAAATCCGATACCCGGGTAGTTGGCTTTACTGCTTTCATTAGCTGTATTTTGTAATTCTAGGAATGTGAAAATACTCTTAAACATAAGACCGAGCTCATTGTTAAACTAGAAGCGAAAACCAGTACAATGGCTGATGCTTTAAAAAAAATGGACGAAAAGTGAGTAATGATACGTACTTAAACGTTCCCAATGATATGTACAAGATAGATTATTAATAAGTCGATGCTAATAAGAGCGACCATTTTATAGATTTGAAGTTTTAGAACGTGAACGAATTAGTACTGTTGAAGCTCTAACTAAAGAAAAAGAACAGCTAAAAATTAACACTCATGTGGCTGGTTGTCTAGACGGCGAATTGAAAAAAGAACGCGGTAAACGAGAAAATTTAGAAAAATCTTTAGAAGAAGAGAAAGAAAAAATTGAAAAAATTAAAGAAGAAAACGCGCAGCTTAAGATTATTGCTAATGTTAGTTTGAATATTATAGAAAAAATTGTAAGTTATCGGCGATTAACTCGTGTTAATTTGAAATTATTTATAGAAATACGTTTCATTGCAAGAAGAACATCATAAAATGACTGAACAGTGTAAAGAGCAAGAGAAAGCGTTAGAAGAGTTGGGTGCGCAATTTGGTATTTCTAAATTAGAGGTATCTGATTTAAAAGAAGAGGTTTCTCTAAAAATGGGTAAAAATGAAACGCCTTGGGCTCCAGATAAAGAAGTCACACATTGTACCTCTTGCGGTAAAGAATTCAATTTCACTCGTCGTAAGGTGAGTATCCGCTGATATTATCAATTAAGTGAAATTTTTTATTTACAAAATATACATTGATAATCAATTTTTTCGACTACCACAGCATCACTGCAGACAATGCGGTAGTATTTTCTGTCATCCATGTTCGGATAATTTTATCGCTCTTCCTTCAACTACTAAACTTGTACGAGTTTGTGATAGTTGCCATCACTCGTTAGTCGCTCAGTATTCCGTCATAGGAGATAGTTGAGATTTATTGTTTTTCGTATTTTAAATTCTTTACTGCAAATTGTTTTATTCGCTTATACCAGTCGTAATAATTGTTTAACATTAAGGTTGTGCCAATTTAATGTTTATATAGTCTTACGAAGTGATCGGATGGAAAACGAAGTGATATTATCGTGCAATTTTAAATATTTTTAACTGGTAGCGTATTTTCTTTTTTCATTGCTATATACCTACCTACAGTACAGCTTTTAATTCCTATTATTTTTTTTCAGAGTTTTAAAAAGATAGTTTACACTTTTAGTGTTGGTTTTCTTTGTTCTGTAAGTTTGCATTTTGTAAGTGATAATTTTATACGTCATGAAATTTTTTTTATGAAAATCAATTCGTCGGCATTTGTCTTTTAAAATGTGCCTGAATTTTATAATTTTTTATTTCATTTGACCTTACGATTTTTTTACAAAAACAAGTTTTTATACGGTAATTCAATCGAAATTCCTTTACCTGTCTTTCAGTAATATATATATATATATATATTATTTTTCAATAATTCCATTGCTTCATCTTGTATTATCAAATGTTATTCAATTCAGACTCAGTTTACGGTGTATTTTATCATTAATATGATAGGCTTCCGAGTGCCAATAGAATTTGCGTGCCTCAATTTTCACATCAAGTTTTTTTGATATAGTATCGTTAAATTCAAACATCGAAGCGCGTGTAACTCTTTACAAGTAATTATACCTTAGAACGCGAAAAATTTTATGTGAGAAATATATTATATATTACTTTATTTATTTTTACTCATATTTTATGTGTTGTGTTGATGTTTTTACTTTCATAATAAGCTTTAAGCCATAATCGCCATTATGTAGGTGTAAATTTTATTAAATGAATTGTATTTTAAACATACTTACTGAAATAACTAATTGAAATTCGAAATACATATATTTTTTTCAGTTTACATTTTGTTTTACTACTCCGTAGCACTAGACATTAAAAAATTATAAAAGCGTTGCCTAGGTTGCAGTTTGGAAAAAAAAAAAAGAATTTCAAATATTTTAGAGAAACATAGGTACTTAAATGTTTGAAATTTGAGTGGGAAATTAAAAGTCTGATGAGAATTCAATTTCATTCGAGTGCGTTTTTTAAAATTTAGCATTTCGAGAAATGAATTACTTACAAACAGTTAAAAAATGCATTTACCTATTTAATACCAACGAAATAATTGGTATAATTTATGAGCAATTACGAAATTTCACAGTACAAATGGGTACAAGACCTGCAACTAGGTAACATGAGCAATTTTTTCGTAATGAAAGCAGTAAGTACTAAACAGAGTGCGAGTTAGTAAGTCAAAATTTTTATTGAAACGTTTCATTTACATGCTGGACTTCCTTTGTACATTTAGTACGAACGTGCATTCATTGCTTGCCTCGAATTAACTTTACATATTTCAACTATTCAATCATATTTATCCTATGGTTGCTTTGAAAGACAAATAATTATTGCTTTGACACACCCACTCATTTCTATTGAATACCATCATTTTTTTCGATACAAATTTAACGAGCTAGTCTGCCATTAGGAACACAATGTATTTTTGAATAAAACTCGAAGTTAAACCTTTTTTTTTTTTTTTGAAATAATTATTCGTTCAGAAATGGTTGCAAAGACGATATCGAAAAATGTTTCTAGAAAAGATCGCGGCATCGCTGCTTATAGCAATACAAAATTTTGGAAAAATGAATTTCCTTTGTTAAACGAAACACTGAAATGTCAAGAAACATCTAAGCAACGTGTGGGTGCAGTAGTGAAGGAATATGCTAGATATTGTACGTTACACGGCATCCATTATGTGTTCAAAGAAAATTCTACTTTTATTGAAAGGTTTGATATTTTTATAGATATACATCTAATATGTGTTACGTAAAATTTATTTGTAATGAAATACACATTTTACAGAATAGTTTGGTTCGCCATTATTTTGACCAGCTTTGCTTGCGCTAGTTTATTGGTGAATACGATGTGGACGAGGTTCAGTACATCTCCAACGATGACTGCGGTCAAAGATACACACTTGCCTTTATATTCATTACCTTTTCCAGCTATTTCAATATGTTCTTCGGATAAAATCAAGCGAGAAGAAGCATACACGTATTTGTCTGAGTAAGCTACTATAAATGAAAGTATGGTGAAATTTTTTCTAGACTACATCAATCTGAATACAAAAAAAAAAAACATCCAATACAGTAGATAAATATTCAGTTGCTCGTGTGTATATGAATTCTGTAATTATACTTATCTGAATAGATACGTAGATGTAACGGATAATGAAGAATTACAAGAAGTTGATAATTTTATGAGTGCTATGTCACTCTTCCAATTGCCTCTATACTCACGAATGAGCGTATATTTACAAAACGCCGATAGCATTTTGCCCACATTAGCTCGTATTAATTTAACCGATTTTATGCTCAAGGTAGTAAGTTCTGATTAGAAGTTGATATGAATTTAACGAAAATTTTCATCGTTAGGAGAACTTTTAAAATAACCAACAGGTCATGCCGACATGTGAAGAAGTATTTAACAGATGTTTTTGGATTGGAAAATCAACCAATTGCTGCGAAATATTCAATTTACAAAGAACAGAGGAAGGGTTTTGTTATTCGTTTAATTCATTAACGTCGCATTTTGATGAAAATTGGTAAAGATAAGTATTTAGTTTCTATTCTAAAATATTAAGGTACACATTACCGGCAGCTAAGTTTACAGATTTAGTCCATTTTCAGCAATAAAATTGGAGATATTGGAAGCTACAGCGAATTCTCTTCCATAAAAGCGTGTCCTCTGAGAAGAAATGCGGCTGCTGGTTCGTCATCCGGATTGGAAATATTTTTAAAATCTTTTAATATTTCGAATAGAATTATTAACGCGACTGATATCATTGGTATTCCTGGTTACAAGGTAAATACCATAAAATGTACATAGCGGTTAGTGCTATGTACATTTTATATTTTTATCATTCTTAATTTGTCGGGATATTATACTATGCAGGTTCAAGTGTTTTATGTATCGGAGTATCCGGAAGCCGGAATGGGAAATTTGGTTGAATCGAAAAAAGGAATAAAATTAGTTCTTACCATCAAACCATACGTTACCATTAGTACGGAAACTATTCGTAAATTAGATATCAACGATAGGTTTTGTTACTTTCCCGATGAACAAAAGCTCAGCGTATCATCTTCATATTCACAAAAATCTTGTCTTATCGAGTGTAGACTTGGTCATTTGAAGAAAGTTTGTAACTGTAGACCATTTTTTTTCAACACCGAAGGTATCTAATATCTTTGATCGTGGAATTTTATAGTTTAACAATTTCACGTCACGATCGAAACTGAATTATTTTCATTGATATTTTCGTTGCAGATAACTCTGTACCAGTGTGCAACGCTACGCAGATTCATTGTATTGCGGAGCACAATAGTAATAAATAACAATTCACTAATACTCACCTGAGAAAAAATTAATTGATTTTGATAATTTTAATTTGAAATTTAAAATAACAATCAACAGTTGTTTGTTTAATTTAAAAATATCCCTGGCTTATTGATAAACAATGGCTATCAACCAATAGGATGTCTTGAAGTCAATTTTTATTACCTCCTATTGGTTAACGAGCATTTTTCATAGGTATGCGAGGGATCTCTTTAAATTGAACAGACTTAGATTATTTATACTTGCATCTATGATGTAAAATTTTATTTCTTTCCTCCATTTCCAGGCGAGCTGGTGTTCTTCAGTCCACCTAGTGTTGATATACGAGGTTTCAACGATAGCGATCTTACATCCTTGTTAAATTGTTCCCAATGTTTACCTACGTGCCATGAAAGTATTTACGATATAGACACAGCGTTTTCGGAAGATACGTTACCTTTAGCTCGAGAAAGTTACGGTGGCTTAGATATTTTTTACAGGAATGAGGGTGCAGTCAAATATCAACGTGATGTAACATTTGGTTGGGAGGACCTATTGGGTGAGTGGCTGGTAGCCTTGGTACGCCGCGGATTTATCCGTTCGCCTGAAATGAAATTCATGCACGATTATGTAAGTCTAGGTATAGGTATCAGGTTGGGCCGAATTTTGCTTTTATTAGAAATCACCAAACAGAAAGATCACAATAGTTACGAAATGATCTCAACATGATATAGTAAATATTTCAGCAATTTGTTCAACTTGCTAAACTGACTCAAGATTAAAAATTTTCCAATTTTTAAAAAATCGAAAAGATATTGTTTGAAAATTTTTTCCAAAAATGGAATTATTACGCATACTTAACCGTAAAGTGATTATTGGTGGCAAGTTTTCACGATTATCCTTTTTTTCAGGGGTTTTTAAAAAAATGTAATTTTTTGCGTTTTTTCAAGATTTTTTTAAAGACTGTGAAGGAAATTTGTCTTTGAGAAACGTCCACCTGAAATGGTATTGATTTTATCCCATGTAGATGATTCCTTGTGGGTGTTTAAAGAATGGGTTTTCCGTTTTTTTTTTTTTTCAAAAATCTATTTTTGTCATTAAAAATTTATTTTTAGTAATTTCTCAGTGAAATGGGGGAGGGGGAATTAATATTCGAACAACTTACAATGGTTACGAACCAAGTATCGAATTTGAATATCTACTTATGTTACAGATTTCTTAACATTTTACGATTTCAAGAATCCAAAAGAATATCTAAATACCTATTATATTTTGATTTCAGTTTCTTTTGGAGGTATTGCTGGATTATTTTTAGGGTTCAGTTTACTCAGCATCGTGGAGTTTGTGTATTGGAGCATAAAATTGACAGTTCATCAGATATCAATTTACATTCAATCTCGAACCTTAATTATGAAATCTCTGAAATCACGTTAATTATACAAACATACACACGGAGATGTTATCATATTATGATAAGTATGTACTTACAAACGAATAGAATTCATATTTACATCAATGTCTTTATTTTATTTTTACATTAGAAACGTAAGTAAACAAATCACATTTATAGGTACTTATTTAATTGAAATGCCTGTTTTTTTTGTACCATTAGGTAGGTGCAACTCGCAACCATATTTAGCACGTATCAAAGGAATAATTTTATCGAGTTTCTGTCTCCTTTTGTAGCGTTTCCATATCACAATCAGCGCGATCTTCACTACCCAATAAATAAATTCAAATACGCTGAGTAAACTAAATCCAAGGAACAGATTTGCTACTCCTCCTAATGCAACTGTACACATGAAAGAGTAAATATGACAAAAATGTAAATATACGTGCGTAGAAATACACAAAAACACACTTCTTAGGTGCATAATAATTTTTTAGAAACAGCTCCTTACCGAGTAAATCAGTCCACGTAAAAGTAATATCTCTTTGATATTTCGTGGCACCTAAATTCCCATAAGCGACGTCTAAATGCCCGTAATAAATTCGCGATAACCAATGAGAATCTGCTAAAAAGTCTACTTCTAAATCGTGCTCGGTTTCATAACAAGTTGGAATACAATGCGAGCAATTCAATGATCTTCGCATATCTTCTTTATTAAATCCAGGAGTATTTTCTGGCGGTCTTTGCAATCTCATGTAGGCTGTTGATGTTTGATTAAATTGGTGAAATGAGATTATAAGCTGAGTGTTTTTTTCTACATAGGTTTCATTTATTCGGCGAAGAATAAAATATACTTACGGGCATGACTGACAATACACTCCAAATGTGATGTACCGCATATAGGTTTTTCATCGTCTAAAAATAATGGACTATCAATTTTAAACAAAGATATGCCTGGTGGTTTTAATTAGAGCTACAAGTATTTCCTTCACAGCTACATGTATACGACTACATATCTACTTATACATCTATTTTTATAAAAATACAACTACAGTGGTCGATTGAAACGATTGCAGTAACTACAAAGTGAAATTGCTCCGACTTTTTTTCACGTGTTCATGGTGGACGCAAATGATCATGAAGTAATTATTCTAATTAAAAAATATAAATATAAAATTCTCTTGGCTTAAATTTTAAGTTTTGAAAACAGGGTAGCCAATATTTATTTACGCACATGGTGCTGAAACATATGTTTTTTCCCGCTTAACATGACGATGCATTCATAAAAACTAAATGAAACGCGCTACATGAATAAATTGTCTATCATAATAATTTGAGGGGTAAAATTGAAAAAATAGGTGGTAATGGGTAGTAAGTACAAAACAGAGCAAATGTTGTTACAGATAGGTATTATTTATTTTGGACTTAAATTGAAAAAAATTCTCAAAAAAATGATGGCGGAAAAATATATGTAGGGTGTTTTGTCTCGATACTACTTCCTTCATACCAAAAATAGAGAAACTCAAGTTGAGCGCATGTATCAAGTTTAACCTATCTTAATCAGTACAGGGGCAAAGCTACCAAAATCTGAATGTGGTTTAAGAAATATTTTGAATAATGTAAAAAAAGCACCATTAATTTTTTTTCCCAAACTTTTAAAAAAAATTTCATAAATATCCATTTGGGGTCCAAGTTGCAAACAGTAGGAAGTACATAATGCGATAAGTTGCGTTTCATCGCTAAGATTCGCTGCAAATACCCAATGTACAAGAGATCTGGTAGAAACTCAGCTAATCGAAACTAAATGCAATTTTAGTGCATTTGTGAGCGGAATAAAAAATGCAATTTGCTGCGTTTAAGATCATCGAATCGCAAACTGGTGGCGCTAGTTTGAACTTTACATATTCACAAGCATACAGACTATTAACAAGATATTAAACTATAATATCTATCCTCATCTAAACAACAGATTGCAACTGCATCGACCCCTACTCTCTGTGTAGGACAATTGCATTTATAAACAAATTCCGCCGTGAAGAACGTAGCTAATTGTATTATACACCTTCTACTATTTGCAACTTGGTTCGTTGCGGAATTTACTCATAAATGCAATAGTTTTACACAGAAAGTGAGGATTGACGACTTCTCCACGCTAAGAGGTAAACTGGCTACCACAGAAGGACTTGCGAACTCACAATAGTCATTTTCGCAAGAAATACCTAATGAGTGCGACAAATTTAAACAGCCCCGAGGTCCGAAGCTTCTTAAATAGGCCAGGGGTGCTAAGAATATCCGTTCGCGCTAATCGGTTCAAAAAAGACATTCTTCTCAGCAAGGTCCACGGCAAAAGAGGAAGAAGAAGATCTCCGATTAGGTGGTCTGACATCATTAAAGCGCGAATAGGCTCTCTAGTAAGAGCTGCCTCATAGGCACGCGCACTCTTTTATGTGCAATACGGTCGTAAGTGACTCAGACCCACTGATGATAAACATGAAAATGAGATGAGCTAAAAGAAAATTTTTTATCAAGTAGATAACTTTTCATATAAGACGTGCTTTTATCCGCTTCAATTTTAAAATTCGGCAAAAAATGAATAGAACTTTTTTCAGTTTTTAATGTATACCTATTATTCATTTCCATCATTAATTCTTTGTGGAAATTTATTTAATTTAATGTCATGCAATAACCCTTTCAATTTCGAAGCTAAACCAAAAATGAACATCACTAAATTTGTTTCTATATACATAGTTATCTAAACTAAATTAACGTTTTGAAACATTCATTCTATTTTTTACCTGGAGGTGGAAAATAATACATGTAACAATTACATTTACTGGCGATGTATTTCAATCGACATTCGATTAAACACGAGCTTTCTGTGTAAACATGATAAACATGCAAATCCATCTCATCTGGAAAAACACAACCACGTTTAGCTATAGCTAAATTTTTGACATTATCACTAGTAACGGTGATGAACGGGTATGTATTTATGCTGACACGTTTACGTTGCTCTTCTCTAATCCAAATACCGTCACCAGCATTTGGGTATTCGTAAGATGTATGAATTATAACCTAAAAAAAATTAGCTGATTACTTTGTAATAAGTTATTTAAATATTTATAATTAGGTAATGGCACGATGAACTTTGCTTAGTACCCGTATACCATTTAGATCCTTTTGACCAAATTCTAACGTTTCTGATTCATTAGATTTGTACAGAAAAACTTCCAGTCCTGTGACAGTGCCAACAGCGGTATTTCTACGTAGCTGACATCCTTCGTACATAATATCATCTTCTTCAACTATTCCTTCATTTTCCAATACCTCTGATAAAGGACTGTAGCAGGAGTGCATGGATTAGAATTGCCATTTTTAAAAAGTTCGAGAGGAATTGTTATTAGGGTCCCTATAAAAAGAGGCTACGAGGGCGGGAGAATTGGTAATGCAGAGGGGATTTACATAATAGTTGTCAAATTAATTTTACCAATGTTTTCCGCCTTCCGAGGTTAGAGAATTAAACGAATAACAAAATCCTTCTTCTGTTCGTTGCAAAGAAAACACATCGCAGCAATTTACTTCTTCGCCGTGCCAATTACAAACAGCAAATACCTCAGAGCATTTGGGAAGCGTCTTATAAAGTAACGATAAATATATTTCAAATAATAATGAACAATATGTTAAGAATCCAACAAAGGGTTAAATTACAGATAACATGAAGTCAGTCACGTTGATCTCTCTCAATTGAGGTAATAAGTATAAACTTCTTCTAATATGAGGCTTCATTCTGAAATATGTCGGTTGTTGCATAAGTGATAAGGCGCTAATTACATGAAGTAAGTCTTCCTTTGTCTCATCTTCGTCGAGATCTACGTATCTATAATATAATGATGATCAAAAAATATGTAACTATAAAAACACACTTTGCAGTTTTATGAATTTATCCCAAAATATGACCTTGAAAAATATTCCATTGCGATAGATTTTTTCACTTTATTTGCTGGGCAAACGGTAATCGATGGAAATGGAAATAAGTATAGAGGCAAATGAGTATCTTTAACCACTAAAACTGTGGGTATTGTGAGATATCTCTTCCACAGTTGGCCAGCTAATAAGCATGCTGCCAATGTGCATATCATTAATGCCCCTACCCAAAATGCTCTGTAATTAAACGATCGAATAAATTTGATACGTAAATACGTATGTATGTAGATGTGCATAGGTCTATTAAACTTTTGCTGATGTAAAATGCGAATACGAAAATTACAGAGAAGTGATCTGCATACATTTGATATACTGGCACTTTCTCTTTTTTAAATACCTACATAGAATAACTTACATATTTTTTTTATTTTTTCAAAAAAAAAATATATATTGTAATTACTTTTCTATTATGCTGGCTTTAACATTGGAAACATATCGAAGTCCGTGCACAGAACTTTGGCTTGTATAATCATTAACCAATTCACATGGCTCTGGTCGTTTCAACGATTCGATAATCAATTTTCTCTTCTGTTGAATGCTGAATCTCCAATTTTTACAGCTTAATTTGTTAGCGTTAAGGTGATCGTACATTTGCTCGATATTTCAACTGCAATAAGTAGGTACACAAAACTTTACACAGGTACTAGAAACTTTTACATTTGAATCAATGTACGGGTGAAAAATTAATTTCAGTCGCGTTTCTAAATCGTATAAAGTTTCCTTGCAATCGTTTACTTAGCAGTAAAGTTGATGCATGTTTGTTTAATTATTTGGTATTAAAATGAATTAGATTAAACGAAGTAAATCAATTATTACCCATCAATAGGTATGATATAGATTAATACTTATAAATTTATATGTATAAAAGAGCCAAGTTCTTTAATGATACAAGTGTTTACAAAGTATCCAAGCTTTTTATAATGGACGTCCGCACAGGTTTATTTACATATCATTATCTGCATTCACCACAACATTCATTGATATTTTATTTACTCAGTTATATAGGATCATATGTAGGTACCGAAGTGGTAGGTATAAGGTAAGTTACCTATAACGCCGATGTAAACTTCGTGTACTCTATTCATAAGAATCAACAACGTTAATTATAATTCGCATTTATAACGCGGTTGTAAGTATTTCAATAATCAGCGCGCAGTTTAAAAACTAGTTAGGGATAAATAATGAAAAAAAAAAAAAAATCACAAGAGCTTCTTAAGTACTTTTATATTGTAGTAAACAATTGGAAACGCACTTTTGTTATTTAAAGTCGTTGAAATATTTAAAAGAGTCACTTATATGTGTATGTATACCTACGGTACGTAAGAAAGAAAAAGGGAAGCAGAAACGTAATAATTTGAAATACTTACTCAAATTGTACCAACCTACTGAGAACAGCATTGTTTCATTCGTTTGTAATAAAACTCCATCTTTGTGAAAACTTACCTATTTTTGGAATTTTCAACACCTTACAGTAATAAATGCTCGGATTCTTTGATGAATTTTCAAGTTTTCACTTCGCAGGTTGTTCAAATTTCATTCTTTTTTCTTAAAAAATCTACTAACTCCTTCAATAAAATGGTAATTTCCATTATCAAGCGCCATTTGTTTTAATAATAAGGTAACGTGTGTTGAAAAAAAAGAAACGAGTGTTACCTACGTAAAATGTAATTTGAGTATCGGTGAACAATTACTATTTTATTATAAGCGTGCACGCGAATCATGGACAATTGCACACTGATTTTTAAACTTAGTTGGTGGAAAAGGATTAGAAAGTTATTATTTCTTGTTTTTAGCATAGCCTAGAGTTGGTACAATTTTTTTTAATCAATTATTTCATCGTTACCAAATTTTTTTAATATTTTTACTTACTCCAATGAATAATTCTAGCCTTTGATTTTCTTCGTCATATTTTCAAAGGACACTAGGGAATTATTATGGACTATCCACCAAATGTGGATATAAGAAGAGCAGTATCGAAAAAATTCGTTTTGCGGTCCAAGAAGACCATTTTTGAGCACTTTTTTCAAATATTTAAATCATTTGCTGGATTCAATAATTAACAAAATCGCTTAAATTCAGTCAGTAAGTAGGCCGAGATTGACCATGGGTTTGATATACAAGAGTGAGGAGACCTTGAATCAAAATTAAATGTGTCCTAATTAGGAGGGGGCGCAGGTGGTATTGAACGGCTAAAATAGCAAAAAAAATGTTACACTTTTAACAAATCAATAGAGGATCAAGAATTGTTCAGGGTGATTCGATATATTTTAAGAATACTTCACCAGTTGGTAGAACTCGCCGAGGGTAACAAAAATTCTAATGTGCATGTGGTGCCAATCTTGAAATTTAAAAGAGCTAGAAATGAGTAAATTTTTATAAAACTTTCCTCATCTTTTTTTAGAATTCCGTTTTATGAAGAATTTGATGGTGCGAAAAGTAAGATCAGACGATGATAACATTGGGAAAATTTAGTACTTGGGCTACTAATAAAATTTTGAGAAATCAGTTAAAAATTTTGAAAGTTGGTAAAATTGGTAAAATTGGTTGATAAATTTGAAAAAATTAGTAGGTAAATTTGAAGCTTCCCCCCCTCCGAGCACGTCGCTTCGAAAGGCCATTGGTTGCAGCATTGAAATTTTTTGAATGTTTGTACATTTTAGGTCCATTATACTGCCGTACTGGGTGTTCCGCATTAACCTCATCTTCCTTATATCAGTGTTAGGTCAACTCATGAAACTTTCACGTATAATGGTTAACATACCAAAAAATTGAAAGGGTCTGAGATATGACATTTTCAAAATTTCATTTTCACCCAAACCTGCCACTCACTTCGAAAATTCATGGGAAAAAATTAATAATGATAAAAATTTGGTTTTAAAACATAGTGTATACTCTCGAGTAATGTGGTATAAAAATCAGGAGTGGAAGTGAAGTGGTTTTCAAAATATGGCAAAATAAATACAAAAAAGTGTGACTAAAAATTTGTAACTTTTTTAGTTTTTCGTGAATAACTTCAGAAAACGTTACTGTGAGCTCCCCACTACAAATTTTTAAAATGAGTAGAAGTACGCTCCCTTCCACCTTTTGAATGCATTGAAAACAAACCCTGAAAGTTGCTCTACAATGATAAAAAAAATATAAAATTTTAACATTTACCATTCGTGATTTTCAATTTTTTTAAATTTAATATATTTGTTTTCTCCATTTGGAAGTAATCTTCAAAGTTTCTGCTCGGGCCATTGAGTGGAGGGGGGGTGGTTCTGCTACTTATTTTGAAGATTTTTAGTGGGGAGCTCATAATAAATTTTTTTGAAGCTATATTCACAAAAAAATGAAGAACTTGAAAATTTTCAACTACATTTTTTTATGTGCCACAGTTTGTACCTAAATCACTTCATCCTCGCTCTTGATTTTTTACCACAATTGCTCACACATTTTCCTTGCCTTGTGGCACAATCGTTTTGCTTCTCTCACACTTACCTCCAAAATTAGAAATTGTTTTCCTATTTTTTCGGCGCTACCACTCCAACCACTGAGTTTAAGATGCTCTGCCTTTCATTTTAAAATTTTTTATGATGTGATCATAATAGTTGTTTCAAAAATTATTCACAAAAAACTGAAAAAGTTACAAATCTTTAGTCATGTTTTTTTGTATTTATTTTGTCATATTTTACGAATCATTTCACTCTCACTCCTGATGTTTATAGCACACATACTCGAGACTACCTATACGTGCACATTGTGTTTTACAACGAATTTTTATCATTATTAGTTTTTTCGACATGGATAAGTTTGGGTGAAAATGAAATTTTGAAAATAGCATATTTCAGCTCCTCCAATGTTTAGGGTATGCTTACCACTATACATGTAAGTCTCATGACTTGTCTTATCACTGGTATAAGGATGGCAAGATTAATGTGGAACACTTAGTACAACTCTGAAATGTTGCTTCTTTGTACGGGTTTTACCATTTTTTTAATCGGTTTCTCATATAACTATTTTTCAAATTGAACTGGAGACAGTACGTAGATTTGATGAATATTTTAGATAGACATCTTTTTGGTTTCAACTGTTTACTTCAAAATCACTTTCTTATTAAGAGGAATTTCTCCTTCTGTTAGCTAAATAAACAAAAATTTTCAAGCTAATAACTAACCTATCTTCATACCTAACTAGGTAACCAACATAATTTGCAATGCTCAATTATTATAAGTGAAAAGAAAAATCAAAATGAAATTTCAAATCACCTTCGTAACCCATAAAAATTCAACTTATCATAAACCAATATGTACGTTTTTTGCGGGCTGAATGAATCAAACAAAATGAGTAAGTATTATTGGAATTTAAAAATTTTCAAAATATTTTGCGAGGACCACATTTTTGCGTTTAGGTAATCAATATTTGACTATAATATTTTTACATTGTATCATAATCTAGAGTTTGAATGTTGTTTTGGTTGCAAAGTTTGAAATAGTTCACGTAGTTCAGTAACTCATCTTAAATTGTAACTTTTACTTTCGGAAGGGAAATTTTAATTTGAGGAAATACTCGTATAGTCTACACCTAATGTTAGGTACGTAGGAGTACTTACTGGATTTAAAATTTATGCTGATAAATAAAGTTAGTACGTATAAGAAAATGTATCTTAAGAACGGATCTGCGTATCTTATAACTTACTGAATCCGTATTTTGAACTTTGAAGTTATCTACTTAAGAAATTATAATCAAATAACATTAAGAAAAAAGTACAATTAATTTTCCATTGCACCATGAAATTAAAATAAACATAATTATTTTCAAAATTTCTCAACTTTCACGTCTGAAATTAAGTTAATTAATTTCATTTCTAAAATAAGCAAATTAAAAGCTGAACATAACTCAACATTAATTATGGCAATAAAAAAAAAAAAAAAAAGAAAAAAACAAATTGTTTGAAAAACCCTCGACAAAAGATGGATTATCAGTCAATATGAAACGAACAACATAAAAAATGGTGGGAAGTTCGAAACAAGGGGAACTTTTAATATAACCAAGTAGCGAATAGTATACGGTAATTTAGTCTTCATAAAACATGCACATTGTCGTTATACTTCACAGAATTCTAACATTCGACAATGTAGTGTGCGTACAAGTGAGAGTAAATGGATAAGTGTGCGTGTTATATTTAAAATGCTTATGTATAATTTCAAATGTTTTACGTTTTTTATTTTATTTATTGTGGTATTTGATTTAAATTTCGTTTTATGTAAGTATTTCATCCACAATTCACGTTTATATGTATATTTTACTCGCTTATTAAACGCGTGAGATGAATTATTTCGAAGAGTTTACAAAATTTTTAGAAATATTTCGTACAAATTATTAAAAAATTCTATTAATTTTTTTGCAATAAATTATTTTTTTACCCTTTTTGCTTCTCTTTTTTATTGGTCAATTTTTTTTTATCAAGTTTTATGCTTGTAATACATGCTGCCTTTTTTTTTAATTATTATTTTTCTTTTTCTATCGTCTTTTCATTTTTTCATACAAAATAGTAAATTTTTCACAAATATTATACTCACTTTTATATTTTATCCAGTGGTGTCTAATTTATATTCTAAATATTTTCATTTAATACCGGTTTGTGTGTGTGTGTTTTTTTTTTTTTTTTTTTTTTTTTTTTTTTTAAATAAATAATTTGGTAATATTTTACATGCACTTGATGATATATCGTCGGTACAGTCTCAGCTACTGGCTCATTTATTTTTAAATGAAATTCTGATATTAATAGGTGGATAATATTTCGAAATTATATTTTTAAATTATGTACGTTGAATGAAGTACCTCCACCAATCCTTTTCCCGCTTATCAGTATTTTTCAAGTCACATTATACCTCGGATTGATTTACTTTATTAACATTATACAGTGCGAAAAATGCTATTTAAATTAAACGACCACGGTAGACAATACATTAATTATAAATATTTCGTGACTAAAAAAATCATAAAAAATTATACTAGGCTGGTACAAAATAATTACACGTCCAGATATGACATTTTAATTTAAATTTGAATTTATTTCAATTGCAACTTTAATATACGATACACGTAGGATTCATTCGAGGATATTTTTAAGATTCGTCTAATGAAATAGGTATCCTATCTACGTTTAAAAATTAGTAGGTATTCTCACTTTTTAGTTTTAATTTTCACATACGTACCTACTCACCTACTTAACGTGTGAAAACTATTTAAGGAGTAAACATACTTAAATATATGAAAGATAAACAGAACAAGATGTAATACTTGACATGATGAAAAGTTATCGCCATAATATAAAATTTTGTGTTTCAAACTTTCTTGACTTTTTGGATTAAAACAACTTTACGAAATGTATACCTACGTTGAATTTGAATAATCTTTCGAGAGCGCGTCGTTAATAAAATTTACAAATTACCGATAAAACTTGGAGTGTTTTTCGCTTTTTATCGATGATTTTATAATATCGAGGTCTCTGGGCCGGGGTACATAATTAAAAGTAAGAAATGCGGGTGAGGTGATTCGAAAAAAGAATAATAATTCTTTCTGCGTATTTGTGTTACGATGTCGTGATGAATGTTGATATAGTTGCCTATCGTGTTCGCCGTAAATACGCGCTTTGAGGAATATTAGAAAAATTGCACATTGCGTTTGCCGCAAATTCGGTACGTTGCTACGAGATTGTTGTAAAGTAGCGTTGTATTTCTTTAATTACGTAGGTATTTCTTTTTTTATATCGTTACGATATAGTAGTACTATAAGAAATAAGATTACACTATTTAAAAGTTGAAGATTTTATTTATTTAATAAGTCTGAAATATTCATCCGTTGTGATGGATGTAGCGTATACGGTACTTTAAATTATAGGTTAAGCGATTTTTATTTAGACCTTCCGTGAAAATAATTGAAAAAGCACAACCAAGTTAAAACTTTGAACTGTATAATTTACATTTTTTTTTCAAGTTGTAGGCGTGAGGAGCCACCATTACAAATTACAAGTTTTGTTACCGTTTTAAAATAATAGCGTTATCGAGTGAGAAAAATGCTAGAATATTCTTCGAAGGATTTTTTTCACCGATTCAATTCCATTTTCGAATCTGTGTCGTGAGAATTTTATTTTTTTTTATTTTACTATTGATATTGATTTTTAAAATTCTAATTTTATATATCTGCCCCCTTTTTTTTTTTCAGTATCCAGCTATTATTTTAACCCTAATAATAATTATTTTAAAAATTCACAATCGAGGAAATGTATTATTATTATTTAATTGAACGAGATTCGAGGTACATGTGTTTTCTCTCTTTTTTCAAAATCAATCAGATGTACTTGGATAATTACACCGTAGATACCTTATCAACCAATAATAATTGAAATAAATTTTTCAACTAAGGAAATTGTTTTATTTGGAGAATCGATTAGTATCAAAAAATAAACATGTTACAATGAATTTTATAATTTATTCTACCTGCACGTTTTTATAGCTAATCAACAGCCTACTACGAATTTTAAAACATAAGATTGGTATTACACTAGTGTAGGATAAAAATTTTCGCATGTTCAAAATTGTTAATATATAAACTGGGTAACCTGAAAATGTTACTCATGTAGGCGTTTGTAATTTGAAAATATGTATCTTTTGATACGAGTAGGTTGCAGGTAAAATTATAGGTAAATATCTGACATCTGAAACGATAATCGGCCTATCGCGTTGAATTATTGATAGAAATGTCCAATTTTTCATGCGATCCTCATGTAATTCACTTATGACATCGTGTGAATTGAAAATAATAAGGTATCATTTAATCGTCGAGTTTTTGAACTTTTTGAAACTGAGCAGCCAGTTTGAGGAAAACAATTTCACTACTGCATAAGTACCTACTTATGAAGAATGAAGTCCTGGAAATTTATAAAATTTCGTTAAATAAAAAAAAAAAAAACATGTATAAATATATAGATAGTGTACTTAATATCTATGCATTGCATTATTCCTTATAGAAAAAAAAAATAAAAATGAGAAGGAATATATCCAGTTGCCCGCAGCAACGAACAATTTATTAAATTATTCAGTTTTGATTGCGGATACAAATATACATAAGTATAAGTATAATTATTAAAATCTAAGAACCATTGCTTTAATAATTTAGCTGAAATATTTCCTAGTTTCGCCTTTTCTGTATAGAGCAATTATTATCAGTAACAGATAAAGACCTGACAGTTGCACAGTAATTTTACAGAAGTACTATGTTAACCGTTACAACTTTATTTACAGTTTATTTCGACGAAGGATGTCGCGGGGTGCCGGTAAATTGCGTGACCAAAAACAAAACCACATTAATTTTACACTATATCTGTACATCTGAAAGGCTATTGTGATTCTATATCCCCTTTTAGGTGTTGAGATCCTGATAAAATTAATGGCGTTGTTTTAATAAATCAATGGTTACATTGGTTTATAGATAGAAGGTTGCCGAATCACTCAATTTTTTTTTTTTTTTTCATATCTTTCTCTCACACCCTTTCCTCGTGATCATGTTCAAAAATACCTATACATTAATGTTTTCATTTGACAAGTTCTTCCTCCGTTACAAGGTCTTCGCGTCGTAGTGAAATATGAATTTTTATTAGAATTATAGTATATACCTGCAAGGTATACCCTTACTAAATAGAATTAATTGTATTAATCGTTTCAACAAAAAAAAAAAAAAAAAAAAAAAAAAAGAGAATTGAAGCACGCTATGTTTTTTTGAATAACTGACCAACTGGCGACAGGTCAGGAAATTAAACTAAATACACCAACTCGAAAGCTGGAATTCAAGACTTTCCTTACAGTTTTGATTAGGTATTGGAACTTATGTAAATGTTGCATCTCTCGCAGGGCGGAAAAAAACAATTCAAAAAATAAACGAAAGACGCATATTTTTATGTTTTAAACGTTGTTTTTTGTTTTTAAACAACACGTTTTGAACACAAAATTAATTTAGTTGTAAAAAACATCAAAAAAAGTGCAAACCCCTACTTTTTCGAGGCTGTAAGAGAATGCATTGACGCTAAAAAGTTGAAACCCTCAAAAGGCTCATGCAAAGCCGTTATTTAATATACATCTCAAATTTCAGCTCTTCAGTTCAGTTTGGTAAGAAGTTATGGAGGGAACCAACATTTTTCAAAATCAAAAGTAGGGAAAGACACCATATTTCCAATTTCCCGTCCTAATTGCCCCAAGAGGTGGATTTTTGGTGACGTTATTTATATTGTGCAACTTTTGGTTCAGTATCCTGCCACAGTGCCACAGACGTCATACAGTTAATACCCTGCCTTACGCTTTGCTTTTTGTATAACTAAACCCCTTGATCCACCCATTCCCAGTCTGTTATCAGTGAAATTATCAAAAAAACATTTGATTTCATTTGAGAGTTTAGCTGAATAAATTGAGCTGAAATTTTGTATGGTGGTACAGAAAGTAATGCTGAACAATCACAAGTAGTCTTTTTTCAGTTAGTTGCTTGGTTTTTTTACATTGATTGATAAGGTATTGATAGAATGACCAATTTTAACGAGGAATGTCTGCAATGCTATGCGAAATTTTCAAAAAAACTACTTGGAAATAATCAGAAAAACTTCAGGAATAACATATTGAAATTTCAGCTCATTTCATTCAGTAGTTGTTGGGACTGAAATCAAAATTGATCGCGTCACTGAGTCGAATATTACTCATTTTCTTACCTACACTGAGGAGGAGGGGGGGGGGGGTTAAAGCATGCCCTTAAGGAATGAAATTAGCCCGGATGTGTAGTGCTGGCAGAGGCGAAATCAACTATGATAGTCTGATCCCCCCCTTCCCCATAGGTATCGTGGTACAAGCATATAAAAATTTAAAAAATGCGCAGTTCCAGAATTTTTGTCTGATTACTAATCCAAGTGGTGGGCCGTGTAGACAAAAATTTTTTCTACAAATTTAGTCATGCACATATTTTTTTCATCTCTATGATTGAAGGGACAGCATTCGTTTGAATTTTATGAGCTCCTTCAAAAAATCGAAGTAGACAAATAAAGAAACGCTGCAAAAGTTACCTAGTATGAGATTCACTATTCAAAAGCATGATTTGAACAAATTTTTTGTTCTCTAAATTTTACTGAGGGGAGAGGGGGTTGTATTTGGCACATTTTGATGTAAACTAAACATCACTACCATCTCTAGTTTCTAAATTTAAATTTTTTGAAAATAAAAAATTTGAGTCTCTATAGCACAGCTTTTGCAACTTTTTGGATAGGCAACCCATGCTACATGAGTCCAACTTGTATTGCTCTACTTGTGGTATGAAGGAGGTTCTATCGAGATGGAAATCGAACCGAGTAAGTGATTTGTCATAGGTCAATAGACCGTAGTTGCTTGCTCAAATATCTGGTGATTGACCGATTTGCAAAATTTTTTTGTCTCCTATGCGCAGCATTGGTATTTTAATTTGATGATAATATGATTTTTGTATTTCACTATTTTTGATGTTTCCAATATTATGAAAAACAAAAAAAAAAAAACAAAATTGTGAATGAGTGTAAAAAAAATAAATTCAAAAAAAATAAAAACTAATTTAATGGTTATTTTTACTTACACCCATAGTCTGTCATTTTTAGTGGTTTAAAACAAGTTTGATATTTCTCTCGCTTCCACTTATAATTTGATTTTCTCAAGGCAATTACCAATGACTAACCAAAGAATAAATCTGTTTTGAATGTTTTTGAGAATTTTAATCGTGCTTCATGAATATTTTATCATTTAGAGGATTATAAGAGTATGAATAACTCCAGATCAAATTTTTAAAAGACGATATCTATCTATCAATTCTCCAGAACGAATCGGTAGAGAAATCAGAAGATTAATGTATGTTTTGTACCAGAGAGGGGGGTGGTCAGCTCTACACAACATTATTCCTATTACAATCAAAACTTACTTATTCTTTTATGAATCAATTCTGATTTCTGAATTTCATTATTTTTCGTCTACATACTCGAGAATAGTGTAGGAAAAAAATCTAGAAATAAAAACTTAGGTATTACACAACTTATATACCTAATTACTTACCTAGTTGGAAATATAGCTACTATACTGAAAACTGATACTATTCTTTTTTGTTTTTAATATTTTCAGGTATTTTATCTCCAGAAATACCTAAATTTGGAAATCTGATGAAAAACGTAACTGTGACAGTAGGACGAGATACGGTATTAACTTGTGTTGTAGAAAATTTATCAACTTATAAAGTAAGACTGCTTAAAATAGTGTCGAGTTTGCTCTATACTTAGTATGTAACTAGCTGTACTTAATATGTACTCATAAATAAAAATAATAATAATAATAATAACGATAATTATAAAAAGACCGATATCTACTCAGCTAAGTACATACTATATACACTATATTCATCTTTCAGGTAGCGTGGCTAAGAGTCGATACGCAAACTATATTAACGATTCAAAATCATGTGATTACAAAAAATCATCGCATCGCAGTATCAAGTAGTGACCAGCAAGTATGGAGACTGCATATAAAAGATGTACTAATCGCAGATAGGGGGCCATATATGTGTCTGATCAATACAGATCCTATGAAAAGCCAAACAGCATACATAGAAGTTGTTGGTAAAACTAATAGCGAAATTTATTAACTTTCATTGTTAACATAAGTCATTGTTATGCATATTTACCCGTAAAGTTGGCATCATTTAAAACGAATAAATTTGCAATAAGTAATAAATTAGAGATCTTTTGTTTCGACGCGAACATTGTTCTCGATAGGTACATAGAAACGGATACATAATTTAAACGAAATAGGCTGAATCTTTTCTATTGAAATCGTAGTACATATAAACATTAGGTTAATTTTTTTTTAATACAAAATTATCAAATAAAAAAAATATATCTCATTAACCTAGTTTATATTATGTAGCCCCTCCAGATATTTTGGATTATCCAACAAGTTCAGATGTAATAATCGGTGAAGGAAGTAACGTCACATTACAATGCGCCGCTGATGGTTCTCCACCTCCATTAATAACATGGAAACGAGAAGATGGATCAGAAATTTTTTTAGATCAAATTCCTAATAAAGGTACAAACCAACTGTAATCAATAAAGCTTATTGTTTTGCTCCGATGATGGAATTACGTATAGGTATCTCTGCATGCTCGCTTTCTTACCATACATATCTCACCCAAACAGCGTTGTTAGTCAAAAATTCGATGCTTACGTTATTGCGAGTGGATTGGAGACATTCAGGAATTTATTTATGTATCGCATCAAACGGGGTTCCACCAACAGTTAGTAAAAGAATTTCAGTTCTCGTGCAATGTAAGTACATCCGTAGTAATAATTTAAAAATATAAGTACTTATCTAAAATTGATTTTATCTACGGTACACGGTGTTTTAATTCAGTATGATACTTTGCAGATGCTCCAAAGATATACATAAGAAATCAGTTGATCGGAGGCTACATCGGAAGATCATTAATATTAGAATGTGAAACCGAAGCGTATCCAAAACCAATTTATTATTGGACTTCGAGTAATGGACAGTTAATAACTGAAGGTAAAATAACTGTTAACTCAATCGATGTTTATAATATACCATAAACTTACCAACGTGCATTTTTTAGGTGAAAAATACGAAACTTTATTTCAAAACTATATGTATAGAATAAGTATGAAGTTATTTATAAAAGAAGTGACTGAAACAAGTTTCGGTGTTTATCAGTGTACGTCAAAAAATCCTCTTGGAACTTCTGAAGGCGTTATTAAAGTCTATCGTGAGTGATTTCAAAATTTACATCATACTTACGCTGTTTTCAAACATATTTAATATTTTATTTTTTCTAGCATTAGAAGAAGGTTGGGTATGGAAATCTACAATGCGACCGCACAGTTGTAAGTATTAAAAAATTCAGTTATCTACATTTAATTTATAATAAATAATCTCACTTTGACAATCATAAGTACCTATATATTTGTACATATTTACTCTCATTATGTAAGTACAATATTCATATGTGAGCATTTAGAAAGAAACATATTAATTAAAAATGTTCATAACCAACTTATAAGTAAGTCTGAGTATACTATGACATCAGAACTGAATGGCATTTTATGTTTACAAACATTGTCGTAATAAAACAACGTTCTTATACCTGAATAATACAAAGCGTAAGGTTATTTATCACTTTTATTGTACGCGGTAAAATACATGGATACTTACGCGTTTTTTTTCTGAACAAAAAATCTTATATCTGAATAAGGACAAAATTTTTTGGTCACATATTTTCATCTTATTAATGCTATGTATGCAAGTTCATTTATTTAATATGCATTTGTATTCGTTTCTTTATTATCACAGTTTTCAATAACACAGTTGAAGCATCCATTTCAGTTTCACAATCAATTTTTCGGCAGAATATCAACGTTTTAATCATTGGCGTACTTATCTCAACTAATTTTTTTGTAATAAAAGCATAATACAGAATGAAAATGTAAAGAAGTCAACGGTTTTCCATTTATTTACCAAAAAGAAAACTTTTGTATTTTTTGAATGTGCATATGTACAGGTACTGCGTTTAATATAAGAATGAATTTTTTGTACTTTTGTTTTTTAATTTAATTACTTACTTACATAACTTGGGCTTCGGAAAACAATAAAAAATATTCATGTTTTTTTTATCTGTTGTTATTAGTATTAGGTACTTACAATTTTCCTACAACATTAACTCATCATAAAAAATATTAACTACCGACAGCAAATGGTACGTATTTCTGAGAAAAAAAAAACCGTAATGAGTTGAGAATAACTCGTTGAAAATTAATACTGAACTTGAATGATTCTAATCAAGTTTAATAACAGTATTTCTACCATAATATTTTCATTTTATTCAAAAATGTAGAATGTTGACGAAATATTTTTTAGCGCACGCGCCAGGCGTTTCTGTAAAATCTCAGAATAAATCCGTAGGAAAGGACTTTAAAAAAAATTATGAACTTTTGTTAGGAAAAATCTAAAATGTATTGAATAATGAGCGCGGATCGTAATTACAAAAAGACTTTCATCTCTAAAAAAGGATGAGTGAGTATTGTGAAAAAAATATATTCAGCTTGAAAGATAATAGTTTAAGTACAGTTAACATGAAAAGTGTTTCAGCTTTCGATACTATCACAGGCATTTGGAAAACCAGTGAAAAACATTTTTGTATAGGTCGCTACAGTATGTTATACATACCTAAGTTTCCAAACGTGGCTAGATTTTAAACATTGTCGTTTCGTTGACAATTTCAAAAATATATTCTATGCAAAGACAATGAGAAAAATATTCGAAACGATCACTGAATATTTTGCGAAAACAAGTAACAAACATGCAAAATGAAAAAGTAAAAACTTTTCGCTTCGATGACGTCATGCAAACGCATTTTCCATTTCCATGATGAGAGTTTTTTTCTTGTCAGAACTGACGTGTTTTTGTAACCGTGTCGCGATGATCCATTTTTGCTTAGCAACCACACAAACAGTTTGATAACTGCGTCTTGTAACGAAAATATCTGTTGGAAGTTATATTTTTCTGATGCCATTTTGGCGACATTATCGTTAATTTAAAAAAAAATCTCATTGCATATACATGAAAGTGTGTAAAATGATAGAAAGTAAGTAATTATGGAATCGTTTTGTAGTTATTTCTAATGTGTTTCAATAACCTGACATAGCAACGCATGAAGCCGTAGTCATAGCCACGGAAAACGCCTCTTTCATCAACAAAAAAATAAAAGGTGAATATAAATTAATTTAACCATATTTTGTTTCATTGCACATTGTTTTCCATTAATTTTACTGCAATTATCGATCAGATTAATGAAACCAACATCGTTATAAGGTTATAACCTTTGCGACCTGTAGCACCGAATTATCTGTAGCTAGTTTTGGTGTCATAGCTTATCCAACTACTACATGTACGTGTATTGATCGATTTCACTATCAAAATAGTTATTCATGTGAGATTTGATATGATTATCAAATCTTTGTAATACTGCTAATCTCGTAGTATTTACAACATTATAATGAACCAGAAGATTGCCTACAAATGGAAAACGAAGAACTCTTTATTATTTTTAATTTGAATAAGTCACAAGGTTAAAAGTGAACATGATTGATTTAAACATGCATAACTGTGCATTTGCTGAAATGTCTTATCTATTTCTATATTCTGTTATTTACTTTGATAGAATGTAAAGTGTAAGAGGAGTGATAGATCAGTATACTCTTACCGATAGAGTAATTTTATACTTCGGTGTTACATGATTTGTTCGCAGTCTATTATTGAGACAGTATTGATTCTTATAGATTATATTCGTGAATACGCTAATATCACATGAAACCCGTCAATAATGATGGCTACGTTTAGTGTGACTGAAAACACCAATCGAAATTCACCTTCGCCAACAATGGCAACAGCTGGCCAGCTGTTAACTACCGGTGGCACTGCAACTATAACCGTCGTAGCGAATGCATCCGGTCAGACTTTATTAGTTCAACCGACCACTATAGTAAATACATCTCCCCCTAGACATACCATATTGAAGCAAGTTAGCGAAATTGTAATTACATTTTATTTTTTTACCGCTTTAACGCTTTCCGTTGAAAGAAGAAAAACGTTAATCCAATTTTTGTTTGTTTTTAGTCAAGTGATCGATCATCGCCAAAATTAGAAACGGAAGATGTAATTACTGAAACGAGTGAAGATCGATCCATTGAAAGAGGCGCAAGAACAGCTATCGTTGAAAATACCCATTATATTACGGTTCCTGGTAATTGTTATATTTTAAACATTACACTTGTTCCCTCGGAATATAATTTTAATCGAATAATATGTTTTCATGCCTACAAAAGAAGGTACAGCAGCCGCTAGATCGTATACTTCGTTAACTCCGGTTACTCCGTCGATAGGTAAGAGTGCGTTTTGAGGAAGTAGTTTGAAATTTATTGTTTTGTAAAGAGAGAAGCGGTGCTTGTATGTATTTGTAATTGCATGTTGAAGCGGCCATTTTTTTGAAAATATGATACTTATACTGACTGTTATTATTGATTCCCTCTACAAAACAAAAGTCAGGTTATAGTGCTGTGAAATTTTCTTATCTAATAATTTTTCCCTATTCCTTTCATGTAGTACGATAGTACATGTTTAGCATTGATATTCTTTCATATTTGAATTGATGAAAATATTCATTGTATTCGTGTTTATTCAGTTCCAGAAAGTGAAACTGTTGGTACTAATGGAGTATCTCATTCAACTTACGTTCAGTATGTGGATGGCACATCAGACCAAGCAATTTATACCACTAATGGACAAATGTAAGTACTAGTGTACATATGTAATTTTCTACGAGAATGGTGAACTGATCTAGTAAATGTTATGTGTATATTTGATGTAATTTAGGGCTTATCCTGTTTATACGGTTAATGATTCTGGAACTACGATGTATTCTCCAACTTCTGGCCAATATTATCAAACAAATAGTGGTAGTCCGGTAGCTTATTCTCAGGTCATTAGAGTAAGTCATAGTGATGTATGTTATTTGCTGATGGTTAAATTTATCTAAAAAATTTTGGTTCGGATGTTATTTATTATTATGTCTTTGTAGGTTGCCAATAACATCAACCAAGCCAATAATCAGTCCCAAATTATTAACAATGGTCCTTATTTAATACAACAAAATGTCGACAGTGATCATACCATTATTACTACTACTACTACTGCTAGAAATACGTCCACTTCTGTGAGTTTAGAAAATAATCAAGTAACAATACATCCATTTTACTAGTTTATATGTTTACGGATGAATTTTTCGTAGGATGTATCATATTTGGTCAATTCCACCAGTACGAATAATGCAACGCATAACGTAGTAGTAGCTGCTCCTAGTACGTCTAATGAAACTGTGACTAATAATAGCAATCTGCAGCACTCTTCAGATACAGTTAGTAATATCAACCACATTCCTAGAGTATCTCCGGTTACTGTAAGTCTTTAAAGATAAACCTAGTTTTTCTTCTAGTGTTTGTTCCAATCGTTTTTGCGTAATGATACAATTTCGTTTTGAAAAAATGAATTCTTAGAGATTTTAAAATCGTTTTCATTTTAAAATTCTTATGAATGATAAAAAATCTTGTACGTATGTTAAACTATTACATATTTTTTGCGTAGGTGCAATGGCTTGCAGATAATTATGAGACGGCAGATGGAGTATCGCTTCCCCGTTCAACTTTATATTATTATTATATGCATCACTGCAATGAAAGTAAAATAGATCCTGTGAATGCTGCTTCCTTCGGAAAATTAATTAGATCCGTATTCATTGGGTTAAGAACAAGACGTTTAGGAACTAGGTTAATACATATTTTGAAAAAACTTTGCATTTGGTCTTATTTCATAGTAGCCTTCGGATCATTTAAATATTCACAACATATTTACCTATACGTTTTTATGAAATTTCCAGAGGTAATTCTAAATACCATTATTATGGCATACGTTTGAAACCGGACTCTCCTTTAAATAATCTGTCGGTTAACGAAGAAAATGGCACATTCTCAAATCGAACTACGAACGGTAACACATGCCAAACGCAAAAACGTTTTCGAACTAATAAACCGGAAACGAACGACACGCAGTACAATACCGAACAAAATCATTCCGCTTCTTCGTATCAGTCAGTGTCTTCTCCCGAGGTAACGATTTTTGTATAAGTATACACTCTTGCATCAAATATTCAATATTATTCATCGTAATATTATTATAGTCTCAGCATAATCAATTTTTGGGAGATGGTACTTCGGCTATACCTGATTTTCCGGAAATTAGTTTCAATAATGGTACATTACCGGAGGATTGTTCATTGGATGATGTCGATACTTTTCGTAGCATTTATCGAGAACATTGTGAAATGTTTTTACATGCTATTGAAAATTTGGAATTTTCTACTATCGAATCTTTATGGAGAGAGTTCTGGCGTTGTCAAGATACTTTGGACGATTGCGAGGAAGAGCGATATTTATCAAAGTATGTTTCTAGTTGTTTTTTGTGTGAAATTAAAATTATTATTGATTACTTTCTCATAATTTTTGCAATAGAACGAAATTATATCAGTTATCGAAATGCCCCGAAGTTCAAGATTTTGTTCGCTATGTAGACTACCGCTTTTATCAAAATCTAGTCACTGTTCTAGTCCCTGATGTTTTGCGATCAATTCCAAGTAAATAAGGCTATTTATAGTTTAATATTGCTGTCATTGTAAGGGAGATGAACATTATTTATCGTATTTTTGTTTTTAATTTCTAAATAGGTTCCTTAACCCAGTCTATTCGTAATTTTGCAAAAAGTTTAGAAACTTGGTTGTCATCTGCTATGGTTGACTGTCCTCGTGAAATGACCGTGATCAAGGTATCTATTGGAAAACGTTTAACTGAGTGTGATTACGATTAGGAATGATTTTAATTATGATTATAATTTTTTATTACAATAGTCAAACACGGTGAGTGCTTTTTCGCAAACACTTCGACGTTACACATCTTTGAATCATTTAGCTCAAGCTGCTAGAGCTGTTTTACAAAATTCCGCCCAAATCAATCAAATGTTGACTGATTTAAATAGAGTTGATTTTCACAACGTTCAAGAACAGGTATGAAAATAAATGATTTTTCGTTATCGAAGTTATATTTTTACGCTAATTTGTTATTAATATAACTTTTCAGGCATCGTGGGTTTCGCAATGTGATACTAATTTAGTTCGAAGATTAGAAGAAGATTTTAAAATTACTTTACAGCAACAAAATTCTCTAGAAGAATGGGCTAATTGGCTGAAAGGTGTTGTCGACGAAGTTTTAAAGCCTTACGTTGGTAAAAAATCGTACATCAAGGCGGCACGCCAATTCTTACTGAAATGGTCATTTTACAGGTAAATCATCTGTTATGTAGGTTTACTTCGATGTCAATGCAGCATAATTTTATGTACGAGTATATATTTTACAGTTCAATGGTTATTCGTGATTTAACATTGAGAAGTGCCTCTAGCTTTGGCTCGTTTCATTTAATACGATTATTGTACGATGAGTATATGTTTTACGTGATTGAACATTTGGTAGCAAAAGCGACCGGTGAAACTCCTATGGCAGTTATGGGCGAGGTAAGATTGTAGAAATGTTCATAGCAGACGAATGTAGCAGTTTATTGTAGAGAACTACTTGATCGACGGTTGTTCTAGTAAAATCAAAGTAGCATGAAACGTGTTAAAGCCAAACATGTTCGTACGATTTGCTTGGAAGTATTATTTTCCAAAAATTAATAACCAGTCGTGAAAAATTTAACTGATAATTAAGCTATTCAAGTTTGATTCGTATAATTCGTGATCAAGTGTTTGCCTTGTTGGCTTCGAAAATTAACGGTACCCAAATTATTTACTTACATTCATTTTATTCTTTCAGAAATATTTGACAGCGACTCCAGAATACGTTGATTTCGAAGTTTTGAACGATACTTCGGATCGTAATAATGGTTCGATTACTATAGAAACATTAGATAACGATTCATCTAATTTATTGCTTGCTTCAAACGATATAATGGAAATAGGTTCTCCTAAAAGAATGAAATTATAATGGTTAATGCCTACCATGTAGCCATACATAATTTCTTGAGTAAGTTTTTTTTTTTCTGAGATAATGCTACATGGCCAAATGAATAAGACGTTTAGTTCCTTTTTTTTGTTCTATTCGCTATAGGGCAAGGCTGCATTTTAATGGACGCGATTTAGTTTTTAAAACGCGTTGTTTTATTTATTTATTCATTTATTTTTTTCGTAACCGTATTATTTGAATGTTCGATGTGATTTATATATTTTCCCTTTGCCATTTTTTCGAGTTATGTGTGTGCTATCTGGTCTTATTTAAATTTCGTATATCGTGAAATTTAGTTAATTAATATAAATTTGCGGTTGAAGAATGCTTCTTAAACGAGAACTTCGAATCAATTTTTCTAAATTGATACAATTACGAATTAGGAATAATTTACGTGTGTATGTGTGTGTGTGTGTGTTTTTATTTAAATTTAATGTGCTTGGTTTTTTTCGTATTGTAAAAAACTTTACCGACATTTTTTGCGATGGCGCGGGCGCTCGTGTTTTTAAATCTTTTATTTTAATCGATTTTATTCGTATTAAATTCTAACAGGGTTGTTGCTAAATAATGCCATTTTCAATGAAATTTTCTTATAAAATGTATACTTGAAATTTATTTATTATTCTATACTATAGTACCATGTTACGAATGAATATTTTAAATTTGGAATTTATTTTGATATAGACAATAATCCAAGCTGAAAGGAAGTTATTTATAACGGTTGTACTGTTGATATTACTATTAAAAAAGACGTGTACATTGAGTTTAAAATCTTCATGTTTACGAATTTCTTCATTGTATATGAACAATGAAAGAATTATAAAAGTGGAGTCCGTTTCGTATGTATTGATATTATTTTTAAGTGATAAAAGATAATAGTACTTACTTATATATATATATTTGTGCAATTTTTAATTTCACCGCTTCTTTGTGTGCTATCGTTTGCGTGTACCTTATTTATTTTTTTAAACTTGTCACATTTACACGATAATTCACTTTTGTGTTTTTACATCGTATTTTATACGGCAATTTCTTTCTTTCTTTCTTTCTTTTTTTTTTTTTTTGATCTCATCTTTCGGTTTTATTTTTTCAATATTACTTTACGTTCTATACACGATTTTTATTATTTGTATCGACAAAAAAAGTAAATAAACAAACCAACTATGAAAGTATTTGTTTATTCACGCAACACTACCGAATGGATAACATTTTCGTTGCGCATGATAGAATTTAAACTGTTTTTCGAAAGCGTGGAACGAACATTACATTTTAACGACCGCTTTTCCAATATTTCCACCTTCTAACATGTCTATAAATGCTTCAGGTAATTTTTCAAATCCTTCGAAGACCTTTTCACGATACTTTAACCATCCCTGAAAAAGTAAAAAGTATGTTAGAATTTCCAGTTGACAGTACACTTCAAATTCCAAATATTCAGTACTTGAAATGTATTGACCTCTTTAATCCAAGTGAGATTTTGTTGAATTCCTTCAATAAATCTGTCTGACCATTTCCATACCAGGAATCCTTGGACCGTTAGTTGCTTCATTACAATAGCAGGTTGAAGTACCGATGCTATAATGCAAGAATAACTAGTTTTTATACATAACACGCGTACTTCGACTTACGTTAGGAATTCCAATTTATAAGAAAATCAATTTCTTTCTATAGAATACATTATTCAAAAAAAAAAAAAAAGATGAATAACATAAAATTTTTATGGGGTTAATGAAGCACATATTAAACTTGTTCATCATTCAGGGTGGAATAGTACCAATGTACTGAGTGGTTGAATGATTTTTTTACAAAAATTGAAAACTGGAAACCAATAGGCTATGTACGTGCGATGATTAATATAATCTTGAGAAAATGAAGAGCAATGTGACATGAATAACTGAATAGAGATCCTAACTGACGATATTTATACCGCTAATTGAACACTTACCAAAATTCAACTTCCTAGCTCAATTCAAACGGAAGTTATGCGAGGAAAAAACTAAAAAAAAAACTAAAAAACTTTTGTGGGTATGAGGTGGTGGGAGGGTGTAATGAGGTTGAAGAACAAACTCCAAAAACAAATTTTGGTACTTTCCTTTCAGGTAAAAATTTTAAATCATGGATATAGAACATATCCATGTCAACATTTCAACATAAATTGCAAAAATCATTCATAATTATTTTTCATCGCGGGCTTTTGAACAAAAACTTCAAATAAAAAATGTTCAGTATTCTCTTCACTCCATTTTTCATTTTCATATTTGATTTTATCATTTCCTAGCAAAATAAAAATTATACGATCATCCATCACCACAAGTTTTTGATCAAAAACTTCAAATCAAAAACCCAAAACTTCTTTATTTTTCAACTTTTTTCATTTTTTCTATTTTTCAATTTTTCAATCGTTTAACATTTTTAATATTTTTATTTTTTAATTTTTCAATTTTTTGTTTTTTTTTTAATTTTTTTAATTAGGTATCCATGTTAACATTTTAACATAAAGTGCAAAAGTTATCCATAATTATTGATCAAAAACTTCAAATCAAAAATCAAAAAAGCAACAACAAAAAGTCACGTTTTTAGAAAATAATACCCCCCTCTCCGTCCTCAAACATATCCATGACAATAAGAAAAATTGTCCGAAAAACTAAATTTTCGGAGCTGTGAGGGCGTACAATGGGTCTGAAAAGTCGAAACTCTCAAAAGGCACATCTACAAGTCTACATGGAGAGAATGGTAAGGGAGAAACAGCTCTTTTTCAAGGTCAAAAAGGCAGGAAATCTCATATCTTTCCTTCTAATTGACCTAGGAGGCTGATTTTTGGATATGTTATACAATTTTGGATTCTCTATCCATTGGCTCAAAAAGGAACAAATTTTGCAATTTTAGCCTTTCAGCACCTGCTCTTCAAAATTTTGGCATAACTGAATTTTGATCCAAGGTCGTCCCCACTCTTATATTTCAGTATCGAGGAGAGTAAATGATTTTAGTCTTCGCAGAAAAAAATAAATAAATAAATATCTGACGTGGCCAAAATGGTCGTAATGGTTTTTGTTGATATTCTTCCCCCTCTCATCTACCGTAGGTTGATAGACTGTAAAACTGTAATAGCTTGGTTCTCATTGACATTATGACATAGAAAATCAGGCTGATAAGTGCACGTAAACGTCTGTTAATCATTGATGATAAGAAAAGTCTTTTAGAAATAATCATACCCCTCAAGAATAGCGCTCATAGCTCATAGCACAAGCATGTAATTTTCAATAGGCCCTACTACGTATATATATATCTACCAATCTAAAATTAAAAAAAATAATTTTGAAACAAAGAATTGCTGTCATACCTTTTGGTAAACTTTTTGCATCAGCGTTATAAGATGAAATCGAACCGCAGACTGACACACGACCATTGGTTTTCATTTGGTACATAACGATGCTACTGATTTCTCCTCCCACCTAATGAAAAATGAAATTATCGAGTAAAAGAATAAGCTCATTTCATCTTTAGTCTAATTATACTAACAGCAACAAGTATATACACGTATCCTAATCATTCGTTATGACGTCAAAAATGAAAAAAAAAATTAAGGTATTTATATTCTCAATAAGGAAAATATAAATACTGACAACCTATTATTAGTAATTGATGTAGGCAAGCGTTAAAAACAAATTATCTAAATCATACGCATATTAATAACGACAGTTCATTTTAAGATAAAAGTTTATGGAAAATTACCAATTGTTTTCGAACTAAAAAAAAAAAAAAAATGTAAAATAAAGAATAATAAGCAAAATTTATTTTTAGCATCCTAATGCCTTACCTACATATAAAACCTAACGGCTAGAAAAATTCTCTCGCTTAAGTGTCTAGATGGAACTAAATCAACAGTACGTAAAATGATTCTGCTCATTGCGTCAAGTCATCAAGATTACATTACGTTCATAATTCTTTTAATTACAACGAAATAAATTAGTATACGTACATTATCAAAATAACAATCCACTCCTTGAGGAGCTATTTTTGCTAGAGAGGAAGCGATTTCAACTTTTTTGTAATTGAAGGCAGCGTCTAATTTTAAATCGTTAAGCAAGTAGTTTACTTTTTCATCAGTACCAGCAAATCCGATCACGATACAACCTGCACAGAAAAATTCGTAAACGTTGAGTACATAAATCGGCGCTACAACGAGAACTTGATGGTTTTACGATCAGTCGTTTCGTTGATCTGGATTTTTCAATGAATACTGGTTTCACGAATTTCAAGAACATGTGCGTATGTAATATAGAGCGTGTGAAAAATGTCCAGATCATGAAACGACTTGTTATTTAATTTTAAATATAGGTAATACCGATATGCTTGGCGATTTGAGCTACATGACTTCCTACTGCGCCTGCTGCGCCACTTACAACCACTATTTCACCCGGCTGTGGTTTACAAATTTCCAAAAATCCAAAAAATGCTGTATTTCTGAAAATAAAAAGGTAAATTAGGTTGAGGACTTGTAACGAACTCTATTTACGAATTAGTCATAATGAGACAAGAGAGCGAGATACATATACATGTGTTACTAGGAACTGGTTCTATTTTTACCTATAACAATCTTCGAATATAATTTCCAGGCTTTGAAAAAAAATTCTATAATTAATGATATTACGTTAAAAAACAAGTAATGCACCTATGTCTACGTATGTACAAAAGCGTACAAGATATTTCATGCTGCTGGAACCAGTTTAGCATAAGAAAACACGACGATAATAAGTAAAACTAAGGTGAACATTAAAGATGACCTTATTTTTGTATAATGAGCTACAATCCAGTATCAACAATCAATGCGCCGGCGATAACACATAAATTTATTGTTTCAAACGAACCGATGCTTGAATTTTTGAAAGATTTTAAAATTCTGAATCATACGCAGCGGTTGTTTCACATATACCTACGCCAGTGTGGTGTTTTCTCTCAGATAAACTTGGATTTCTTTTTTTGAATTTAATTAGATAATTGCCCTAATCGAAGCCTACCATTATTATTTCATATACATTACCTACCGGTTATGCTTAACTAATGTTCATTAGGTACATTCGAAATAAAAAGTAATTATACTTCATCGTATACATCATGTACGCATTATAATAATTGAAATACAACATTTTTTAAATTCGAAAAAAATCTACTCATGCTCACGACCTTGAACCATTACGAGTAAATTAAACTACATAAATATATAATTCAGTTTTACAAAATGGTTATTACCCAGGCATTCCTAATACTCCTAATCCTAAGGACGGCGATAAGTTACCAATATTTGGTAGTTTATAAGGTGCCGGGTTTCCGGTAGTTTTATGAAATGTATCCGGCGACACTATTGATACTGTCTGCCATCCAAAATTGCCGACAATTAAATCATTTACTTGATAGTTGAGGTTTTTGCTTTCTAGAACTCTGTAAATAATTTGAAACAAGCAAACGAAGTTAGTTCTGTTAAAACTCGAGCGAGATTTTTTTTCTACAAGTGGAGAAGTATATATGTATACATACTTCGCAACTTGACCTCCGATAACTTTTTCACCGGCTGGCATTCGAACTGAATATGCTCTGAAAAATTTACGATCGTAAAATATAACCAATGTTAAGTATTTTATCGCGGCGGACAAAAATTCTTATCTCATCGTTTAAATTTATACTTTCAATTGTCATTATTTTTCTAACCTTATGTAGGGATCCACACTAATCCATATTGCTTCTGTGAGAATTTCTGTAAAAAAAAAAAAAAAATTAACGCAATACATAATAAAAATACATAATTGATTGATGTTTGAAATGAAATTTATCGCAAATTATTTGAAAATCTGCGAAATAATAAACGAACTGGTTTGAATGAAAGTCTAATTAACGCCAAACGAGTTTTTATATGCAAGTAATGTTTTTCGATGCAAAAATTTTTCATACCTGCGCATACTTACTTACGCTAAAAGGATTTCGTAAAAAAGAAACAAGAAATTATATATACTTTACTACTCGAAAAAAATCATCATGTACGTAAAGATTACCTCCGTCATTTAAAGAGGGTAAAGTTTCTTCGACAATGGAAAAATCTGATAATTTTGGCAAACCGTCGAAATGTTTAACCATAATGAATTTTTTTGTGCTAACCATGATTTCAGCTGTACCTAAAATGTACAATAATTAATTCGGGCATTTTTTCCAAAGTTCCATAATTAGGTAGGTTAATTAACTAACTTAAGAACTAAATTTAATTTTAAAATGTTTTAATCTTCTGTATGTACGTTACGTACAAACATACATCAAGTATCTTCTATCGAATTAACAAAAAAAAAATTATACCTGAACTAGACAATGGGATTAAGAACTGATCACTTTTTAATCACATATAAATAGCATTACATAAAAAAATCGAGATGAATGTTAGATAAATTATTGTTATGTCAATAACTTTCAATATAAACAAGACGTAACGTATACGTAACACGACAATCTTTCAATAATACCGCCAAAGATTTAAAAATTTACATTTTACATTGATAACGAACCTGCTTCGAGCAAATGAATTCTTGAACATTCCCCTTCTACCTTCTACCTGAAAACGGACCTGTGGGGGTATATCCGATACAAGTTACCATGGATAAGTTGTTCATTAGGAGACTTTGCTCGACTCAATTCTAATCAGTGACAGTAAATATTGAAATAATGATACATATCGAAGCTAGTTCATGATTTTCATTTCAAAATTCATGTTTCGAAAATAATGATAAATATTACTGACTTTCTGATAAGGTCGAGATAACTTACCATAAGATACATAGCTCATTCAAAACGAAAAACGTGAACTCCGAATCATTTTGAGTAGTGTTCTGAAAATTCAGTTTTCTTCAATCCGTAATCTGTTGGTATTTTTTCACTTCACTTTTTTCAATACTAAATACAATTACTCATTAAGAAATTGGATAAAACGTTGTAAAAATTTTATTACAAAAATAATTATCACAAAACGAAATTACAAATAATTGTAATAATATTTCGCAAAAAAAAATGCAATTTTTGAGTGTACAAATACAATTTCTGTAGTATTCGATGCATTTTAAAGATAATTATCACAAAACATACATTTTTGAAGATAAAAAACAAAAAACATCTTAGTAACACAAAAAGAACGTTTAGAATAAAAATAATAGCATAATCAGTAATATCGGAAAATCTTGCAAGAATATATAAAATAATTGGATATTATTGAACATTAAAATAATTCAGTTCATGTGGGAAAAATGTCTTCCATAAATTTAAATTAATAAAAAAGAAATCGAAAATAAAAATGAAAAAAAAACACATCAATATATTAAAATTACTTCGAGTCGTTTAAATTGAAAATGAGTGCATTAAAAATTGATCGATCGAATACAACAAGTAAAGTAAGAGTTACCTAGATATTAAAAAATATTCATACAAAAATTTTTAAAAAAAGAATAACAATCGAGGTAGCTATAACAATGAGTTTAAAAAAAGAATATAAACTACTTTGAAAGCTATAGCGACCTCAATCGTTTAAAAAAATACATATATAAATGTTTTTCTCAATTAATTTTACAATATCGTAATTCAATGAAATGTTTCGTCACCAAGATGAACTGAAATATTTCCATACAAAACAAAAATGGATATAATGTCAAAATCATGTTATACAAAATAGTTATTATTTAAACCTGCTTAAATGTTTGCGGAAAATAATTATTAAAACTATCATTATAGCACGTCTTCAAATAACATACACACAATAAAGAGAAAAAAAACACGGATGATCTCAAAAATGTATGCAAAAAATAAAAATAAAAGGTAATAATAATAATAATAAAGTATGAACGGTATAACAGAAAAAGTTAGGCTTTTTCAACAAATATTTTAGGAATATTATCGGCACAAATCACAGGAGAATGATTATTATCCATCAAAGAGGATAATTTAACTTTTTGGGCGTAAAAATCGGTTTTCACTTTCCATGAAAATATTTGTTGCTGTAATGATTCAGATATAACTCTGGTTCTTTGTAAGACTGATTTTACGGTCGGTCTTTGATCAGGATTAGGATGAAGCATACTTCTGATAATTTGATTAAAGGTAGAACTATACTTATTCAAATAAGCAATATCGCCACTTCGTAATCGTTGCCATTCTTCTCCATTTTTAGGCAACGGACCTCCTCCGGCAGCTTCGTATAAAGTCATACCGAACGAAAATACGTCAGCTTTCTGCAAACAGCTGTAATCTTCGTTCAATAGCTCTTTGGGCATATACCTACAATCTCCGTCGATAACATCATACGGCTCGTCAACAACGATTACATGCCCTAAATCGCCGATTTTATAAACGAGATCAATATCATCACGGTCCACGTCGTCTAGTTCTTCGTCGGAAGATAACAACGTGTCGATTTTATTGATAAATATATTCGATGGTTTGATATCCATATGCGCTAAACGAAGCGAATGTATGTGTTTCAGACCTTTGGCAATATGGTTCGTTAAACGCCTTAATCCGCATTCGGTGAATACTTTTTTTTGATCATTTATTGCCGTTTCTAGACTACCACTATTACAATACTCGGTTTGTATGTAAAGGTGACCATTTTCTATCCAAGACGAATAATATCCAACGATATGAGGATGTGATTTCAAAGCAGCATGAGCAAATACTTCTTTTCTAGCAAGATGTTCGGCATTGGTGCCGGCTACTTGAATGGCTGACTTTTTGATAGCGTATTCCATACCATCTAAGTAGTTGGTACATTTATACACATTACCGAACGTACCAGATGCTATAAATGATTCTACTTTGAATTCTTCGGCAAACCTTGAAGTTTCCAAATCACTCAAACTAATACCATTTATGCTCTTATCACTAACGTCGTCTGAACCGTGTTTGCTTGTATTTTGAATGGAATCTTCGCAATAACTGCCACTTAGCCATTCTTGAAATGCTTTTCTATGTTTCTGGCGACGTTTTTGATTTTCAGAAATTATCACTCGACCAGTAGGTGTAAATGGATTGACTGGTGCTGCATTTAATGATCTCGATAATAAATTTGAAGAATTAGCTGGTGATGTTTTAAATCGTAGTATTCTAGGATTAGCTCTCGGCGTAGCTGTGGTTGTTGATAAAGATGTATCTTTGGAAGGTGGCGTAGTTCGACCGGTAAAAGGTGTAGATGAATCGAAAACTTTTAGCGATTTTACTTTCTTAAATGGTGGTGATTCGGAATCGGCTGACTTAGAAATATCACACATATTAACATTATTCTCATCGCTGATCACGTTACCCATATTTTCATCTAAGATCATGCTATTCTCGTTATCAAATGATAAACGACGTTGAACAGCTGCCAATCTTTCATGAAAACCATCTGATGTTTCATCGTCGCCTTCGTCTAAAAACAGCCTTTTAGGTATCGGTGAAATATTCAGTCTCTTGCCTTTGACAAATTTCGGAAACGGAGAATCAACTTCCATACCTCACAACAACGAATAACACTTCACTGATAAATAAACATAATCCACGAAAAAAATACTTCTACGTCAAAAATAAATCGCAATATCGGTAGGTTGATTGCGCGAAATACTAATAAAATAAAAAATACGTAAAATTAATCGGTAGAAACGTAACTTGTAAGATAATTTTTAAAAAATTGTGAGAAAAATTTTATAAAAAATGCTTGAAAAATAAATATCAACAACAAACTAACAAACAGAACGTGACATCATTGAAGATTACCGATACGTCATTCCTGCGCGCCATTTTCTTTAACGGAACAAACTTTAAGAAGTTCTACATTATTTTTTCTGTGATGTCAACTTATTTTTAGGTAGGAAATTAAAAATCTTCTACCTATCTAAATATTTTTTTTTATTTTTTATTTTTAAATCACATTAATTTTATATTAATATTATACTTGACTTCATTTTACAAAACCATTTTTTCATCATCATTTTGTTGAATTATAAATAGCACGTAAATAGTCAATAGCTCCATTGACGAACATTTATCGAATGTTATAAATTTGTGGGATTCAATGTTTGTGATCGTACAAAAGTGAGGACTGAGGAACCTGAGGATTGAGTAACGTCAGAACTTAACAACACAAATATAATGAAAAATATGAAATGAATTACATATTATCGAACTATGGTCTCCATCTGTATAACAGTCCAACTCCTGCAAGTTTCAAGCTGTAAATCTCATAAATTTATTGTCTTTTTCAATACATTTAAATTCTAATTAGTCAAAATAAACTCAAAAAGCGAATAATTCATAACGGAACAATTTAATGTTCCAAATTTTTGTATGTAATATCGAAGCAATAATATCCTAAGATTGTACTTTCGAAATACCTTTTATAAAAAAGTGTAACTATACGACATGTAAGTATTGCTTATTTACTTAATCCTAAAGTTAAAATCTTAGGTTAAAATGATTTGTCCGTCGCAAAATTGCTGTATTAAAATTATTTTCACAAGTACCTTCATGTAATAACTACGATCGATTTAAATTCGAAATACCTTTATTTTTATTATTTTTTCTCATTAAACAATATTATTGTCGGCATTAATCCGAGTCTCATTTTGAATTTCCAACTTTAAAAGTTCTAAAAGTAAAAATTTCACGCAAGACATAGCGCGTAATGATTATAATAACAATTCAATAATCATTCACCATAATCAATAATCGATCGCATATAACATCGATCAGATGGCATATGGGTTCTCTCTATCTTACTGTTGGGGAATACTTTTTTGATATCATCTTCAGTCGCAGTAGGTTCGACTAGGATCTTCGTTCTAGGCTAAAAGATTGAAATAGTGAAGCAACCAAATATCATGTATACGTTACAGGTAAAGGAATAAATAAATTCGAACAACTTACTATCCAATTTACGGGTGTTGAAATTATTTTATATTTATCTATCAGTTGTAAAGAATCAACGACTCGTAATATTTCGCTAAACAAAAATTTCGCGTTAAAAATTATTGAATTAGTTTTAAATCTACGCCGCGTGTAGATACAAGAATTAGGAGTACTACAAATTCTAAGTGATGTTTTAAAGATGATGGTGTTTAAAACATGAAAGGCTTAAAGGTACATACTCAATATCGCGTCCGGTAGATATAGGGTAAACCATTGCTAAACGTAGTTTTTTCGAAGGATCTATTAGATACAATGAACGAACTGTTAAGGCTTCATCTGAGTCACTGCTACCACTTTCATCCAACATATCCAACTTAATGGCTAATTCTCGATTCGGATCGGCAATAATAGGATAAGGGAATTCTCCATTGAATTCTAAACAGTAGGATTTAATATCCTACGTTTAAAATGACAATTTATTCTAGAGAACTAGATGCATAACAGTGAAGAACCTCCTATGAACTTACATGAATCCATCTGACATGACTAGATACTTCATCGCAAGATAAGCCTATTACCTTGACATTTCTTTTTTCAAATTCATCGAACTGGTACACAATCCTACCCAATTCTGTGGTACAAACAGGAGTAAAATCCAACGGATGAGAGAATAAAATAGACCAGCTAAGAGTTGAAAAATACGATCATTACTTCTAATAAAATTACTTGTAAAAAAGATAAAAGTATAGAAAAGAAACTAACGAATCTCCGACGTAATTATAAAAATCAATCTTTCCAATGGTACTATTTGCGACAAAATTTGGAATAATCGAATTCAGACGCAGACTAGTCATTACTGAGCAAATTACCTTCATTTAACTTCAATTAAACATATTAACGTAGCGCAAATTAAAATTTCTTAACAACACTGTAATACACAGATGACTGTACCAACCTACAGGGTACAGATAAGTAATCGTTTAAGTTTCCGATGTTAAAGGGCGAGCATAGCTAGTAATAGGTAATTATCAATACGGTTGGCGGTATATTATCGATAACAAAATTGTTTACTTTCCATCATTTTACGCAAGTACTTGTTCACCACATTATCATTACGTATCATCTATGTAGATGTGAAAATACTACCAACGAAATCAGTTTTTAGATAATTTTCTGCGCTTTTTTCGATGATCAAGAAAAAAGCTGACGCTGAATTTCTATATAAAATGCCAAGTTTCTGTAGTTCCGTCCAGCATCATTTCAACAGTTGATTGTAGCAATAAAAAATACAACAAATCGTAATTCCTAAAGCACTCGAAGTCGAAAAAATAATGTACAGACAAGAACCTATAGCATGCAAAAAAAAGTTTCATCAGACCATCAAGTTTAAATACTTACACTAAAACAAATACAGTCATCGCAAAAATAAACAATCGATACAAATCATCGTATTAAATTTGAAGGTGATAACATATTCTTTTGTAAATAAAGAAAACTCGAAAAATGGAGCGAGTATTAAGCAATTGATTTGGTTCTACAAAAATTCAATAGGTACGAAAAAAAAACAAAGAACACGTCTGAACAGCAAAATTATACTTTGAACTGAAGCAACTTTCATCGCTATAAATTTCATGATTTCAAACATAGAGAACTAAGTAAAATGTACACTAAATATACGACTAACGCAAAAGCACACGTTTGTACAATAATGAGGAAAAAAAAACAAACAAGAAACTTATAAGTCGTAAAGATCACATTGGAGCGTTCTTAAATTTAATAAAAACAAAAGGAGAGGAATCGTTAGACGACTTCATCTTACATGTACACTCGATAGCACAAAATGCGTTTGTCTTCACATCATTATCAATAATTTAACCACAGCATAAATTACAAAAATAAATAACCTAAAAGATATGCTTTACTCATAAAGAAATTTCGATTCCTTTGAACCATGTAAGAACTAGAGTAAACCAAAAATTTTCATAAGTTAAGGCATACACAAATATAAAAAATATAGGTAGGCATTAGAAAAAAAATCAGAAATAACAAGAATAAAATAAAAGAGCCACCGTATATGGTTCGCTGCATAACTTTTTTTTTTTTTTTTTTTTTCGAATGGTAAAGTCAGCACTTACTGAAATCAACGAAAAATTCATTCATTCATTCTGTTTTACTTTATGCACCACAACGTACTATATTTATTTTTTTTATTACACGTATAAAATAATTCGCAAACGTATAAAATTCGTAATAATATACCAACTTGAATAAAAAACCAGCTTGATAAATTGAGAAGGAAAGAAAGAAAGAAAGAAAAAAAAATAATGGAGAAACACGTAGAAAAGGCATAAAAGGTAAAAATTACAAAACAAGAATGCAAACGCGAATGTTTGTAAGTATAATGTAGGATTCAACGAAGGAACAATCGACAAGAAAATCTCCCTAAAATACTGGGTAATTAAAAACTAGATAAAATTGTCAATTGGATATTTTTTTTTCCGGTATATTAGAAATGATATAAATATATATACGATTGAATGGAGGCGTAAACACAACATTGCATTAGTATACATTGACATTGGTCACCGATATCAGCTATAGACACTATCTTCCGTTATGAATGAGGTAACTGGTTCACCAACTCTGATTTTTTGATCCGGTTTAACGCTAAAGTTGAAATTCTTTGGAGCCTCGAAAAGCAGCACGATCGTTGAGCCTAATCGAAATTCTCCTACTTCTTCTCCTTTCTTCCATTCTACATCTAATTCTTTATCTTTAAAACGCGGACCATGTTTCCACCTTCGAGTATTTGTCAGCAGATCCTACGAGAGAAAAATACCATTTAAAAAAAAATATTAATTCATGCAGCGAATTAAAATTTGCATCGATATCGCAACTTACTTTATCCGAATGAACTTTGATTGATCCGACATTGGTAGCACCTACAGCTACCATAGAAAAGAAGCCATGTTTCCATTCGCCTACATAGACCGCTCTTTCGTTTAAGCTAAACAACTCTGGGATAAGCTGGGCAATTTTTGGATGCACGCTTAGTAATTCACCTAAGTAAACAAAAATCACCAACATGTTATTACATTAGTCAAATATATGTAGATAATTTCAATAACAGTATAAAAGTTTAGAGATCTTGAAACTGAAATGAAAAGAAAAAAAAGGCATCGCTTTGCGATGCTTTTTCAGCCTGATTTTCGTGAGATATCACTGTCATGAGAATTAAAAAAAAAGCTTCGATTTGCGATACTTTTTTCCTAATCAGTATCAAGGGTAGGAAGGATTGAATGGAACTAAAAAGTTGAAACTTCCCAAAAGGCACATCTAGAACCCCTACTAAATGTACATACTAAATTTCAACTTTCTAGCTCAATTTGGAGGGGAGTTATGCGGGAAAAAGTCAAAAAATAAGTAAAACCGACTAAATAAACACATTTTTAAGGATGTAAAGAGGTGCAATGAGGTTGAAAAGTCGAGACCCCTAAAAGGCATATGTAGAGCTCCTATTAAATAAACATACCAAATTCCAACTTTTTAACTCAATTTGGTGGGGGAGATGGAGAAGGAACAGCTCTTTTTCAAGGTCAGAAAGGAGAAAGTCCGTCACATCTCTTCTCCTAATTGATCTAGGAGATTGATTTTTTGAATATATTATACAACTTTGGGTCCTCTATTGATTGGCTCAAATAGAGGCAATTTTTACGTTTTTGGCCCCTCAGCACCTCCTCCCCCAAATTTGGGCATATCTGAATTTGCACCCAAAGTCATCCCCACTCATATATGTATATCAGTATCGAGCAAAGTAAAAGTGATTTTATTTTTTTGTAAAAAAGAATAAAAATAAATATCTGGCATGGCCAAAAATGGTCGTAATGGTCTTCTGGCACCCCAGAATGGATTTTATTGATATTCCCTCCTTATAGGCCGTAGGTCAATAGACCGTTATAGCCTGGTTTTCATTGACATTAAGACATAGAAAATCAGGCTGAAAATTGAAAAGTGAAAGAAAAAGAACGAATCTTCATTACGATGCTTTCACGTTTCAATGAATAAACAAAAAGAAACCGTCTTTCAACCCACAAGTACCAGGTGCTCAATCGAAGTCTGACCCCTTCCCCTCCGCCTATTTCAAATATGATATTTTCGTATCAAAAGTACTAGGTTGGCAACATATTGTAACGTAAGTACAATAAAACGCTATTGGTTGTATTCAGGCATGGGCACGCGTTTCTTTTTCAACTCTAACTCTGAGTTCACTCTGCTGTGAAAAGAGTAGCAAAGAGCTGAAAAGTTTGCACTCTTTCTCATAGAAGAGTTAAAAACTCGTTCATAATTCTTTTACAACTAACTCGTAATTTTTTTTTAGCAAGAATGTTGTGTTTTGGTGATTCACATAATTACTTTAGAACAATGGCAGATAAATTGATCAATTCCAAATGTGCAAGAATTAAAATATTAAAGATGTAATGTAAATGTAAGGTGTAAACTGTTAATTGTATGTCTATGTAAGCATAGTGGTGTAGATAATCTGTAGCTTTAGCCTGTAGACCTGTAGTGTAGGTGGTAGATACAACCACGTTGGGTAGCAATTAGCAAAGAAATAAAATAAAACGATTAATAATAGTTATTCTACGTATAAGATCGCATTTTATTTTTTACTGTAGAAATTTCAAGAAAGAAACGAAGCAGGTATTGTAAGGTACAAAACTATAAACTCTACACGTCTTTACTTGTTATTTACATGAAAAGAGTTGACTCTTTTAGAAGTAAGCCATAAGTTTTCGATGAGTGAGAGATAGGAGGTAACTTCAATTTTTTATTTAAAGAGTTGGGTTATAATTGAGTTACCTTTACTTAAAAAAGAGCGTGCTCTTTTCTGGTTGTAGTTCGCTTACGGTTGGTAAGAATCATTAGAAAATCAATTAAATCACGAATCACAACCGTTCACTTCTAAATCGATACATGAATTAACAGTCAAATTGATTCAATACTGAATCAGATTTTAAAAACTTCGATTCAATGCGTAAGTCTATAAAATTTGATTCACGAATCAGAATCATGAATTGCGAAAATTTGCAAATAGTATAATATTATTCATCTAGTGAGAAATGAGATAAAGTGATTTTTGACTTTTTTTTTAGGTTTGTTGCCTGAGAAATGCGAGGGAAATAACTGAAACTGGTTGAAAATCACGTATCTTTCTAGTTGGATAAGATGATTTTCATTAATCAGGGAGAAAAACGCTCGCTTATACATACAATTTATGTTTGATTTTTTGAACTTTTGGTCTCTGAATTTGGTAATTAATTTTGTATTTCCTTGCTTCCTTCCATAAATTTACATTTTTTTTTTAACAATATCTTGCGTAACGTATCTACTAGATATTTTCTAAATTTTTATTTAATTTTCAGATGTAAAAAAAAAAAGAAGTAATTTGATTTTCGATGGAAAAATGAATCAATTCGTGATTTTTTTTTATTTTCGAAGATTTTTAACGAGTTTTTTTATACTTTACATCAATTTTTATACATTTTTTAATATTTTTTCATAATTTTTTCACATTTTTTACCTATTTTTGTGAAATTTTTACAAAATTTTTTCATGATTCTTGACAGTTTTCATCATATTATTAGTTTGTTTTCATCCATTTCCAACATCTTTTCGTGAATTTTCATCCATTTTCGGAAATTTTTACTCGTTTCTGTGTAATTTTTAACATTATTTTCAATGATTTTCAACGCATTTTTGAATACACCATCATGATTTATTACACTTTTTACCTAATTTTATGCAACTTTTATCCAATTTATGATAATTTTTAAAAATTTTTTCATTTTTAAGGTGAATTTTCACTCATTTTTAACACTGTTTCGTGGTTTTTAAACAATTTTCTGTAATTTTAACCAATTTAAAAAAAAATTTTATCCTAATTTTTGATGATTTTTAACCTTTTTTCCATAATTTATGAGAATTTTCGTCTATTTTTCGACATTTTTTTTTACGATTTTCAGTACTTTTTACCTATTTCTGCGTAATTTATATCCAATTTTATCTGATTTTCATCAATTTTTTTCATATTTAAGGTCAATTTTTACCCATTTT